>JAUCRC010000016.1:8341393-8456393 GCA_032399595.1 Tetragonula carbonaria
GCGCAAGAATTTCCACCACCGCCCGAAGAAGCCGAACGAATCATTTCTACTTTGTTGCCTATGTAAGCCAACAGTTGCTAACGCGTTTCACGCTAATATGACAAACTGCTTTACTCTTTAAATTTTTAAAATTTTCTGTTTGCAATTGGTTGTTAGCGTGTGTTGAAATGTTATCACATTATCGGTTATACTCTGAAAAAAAAAAAGAAAAACATCTGTTATACGTTGATAACAATAATAATAGTAACGAGAATAATAAAAATCCGAATATATTTGCGTGTGACGGCAGAGTGTCACCTGGAAATTCTTCGAAGAGAAACGGCCATTCCTCTTCTCGTCGGAGCGGTCGCCAACAGTGGATGATAGCTATGGAGGACAGTATACGACACGGAAACGGTAGCACGGTTACTACTCAAACGACCCTTGTGAGTATCCTTGCCAACATCTTCGTCCGCGATTGTTCCATCTACCAAATAAAAGTCCAACGACGAGTTGACTTTTCCCTTACTTACGTCCTGATCGTAAACGTCAGGGCACAGTTTTCCGTACTTTCGCAACGTACACCGCTGTGTAAAGCTGTACAATAAGCTGAATTAATAATAACGGATTATTTAAATACGTTTTACGATAATTTTCCATTGTAACTGAAGTCAACGTTAAGCTTAACAGAGCTAAGATAAATAAATAAAAAACTGACCAATGTCTCTGACATTGTTGGTTGAGTAGCTTTGCTGTAAATTACGTACAGGTGAATTGTATTTTCGCGCAGCCGAAAACTCGACACCAGAGGCCGTACGGATGGGAAAATGGAAACGGCGAACCACTGAAACTGAGACAACAACAACCTCAGAGCCCACCGAGCAAATTCGCCAGCTTGCCGTACGATGGCAAGGTATGTTTCGGCTGGATCCCGCCACGAACCAATCCGACCACCATCGAGAAACACCGCGAAGTCAGGCGTCGATCGTCGGAGGAGGACCTCAGCAGCAGCGGCGGCGGCGGCGGCGGCGGCGGCGGCGGCGGCCTCGACGGAACAACAGAGAAGACGCAGCAGCTTCGACAAAGCAGCTTCTTCGACGGGACGAAGGAAGGACGAACGTCTGTGCATCTGCGAAAGCAACGCCAGAACAACGAGATCATGAAGTCGAGCAGCGTGGAGGATCGCCTGCTAATGAATCACGAGCAATCCGAGCAGACGAACGGCCGAAGGAGAAACGACTCGGACTCGAGCGAGGGCAGATTCTCGAGAAATTCCGAATCGGAGAGATCCTCGATCCCACGGTCAAGCTCGGTCAGCGTCGAAAGATTCTCCATGCGAGCCACTTGCGGCTCGTCCGATTTCTCCAGGGCCAACTCCACCTCGAACGAACGATTCCATTCGGACTTTTCGATAGCGGCGGTGGCCAGCGCCAGTTCCAACGATCGAGTCTCCGTGCCGACGTCCGAGCCCTTCTCCATACGAAACCTCGACTTTGTCTCGTTCTCATTGCCGACGAGGACAGACTCGAACGAGAGGTTCTCGGCTCCGACGTCCGACCGGTGTGGCTCGGAGGAACGTTACTCGGACATGTTCTCCACGAGGAATTCCGACTTCTCCACGAGGAATTCCACGGACTTTAGGACCCAATCCGAGGAGGAAAGATTTTCCGACGATTCGCTGGAGGAGCTACTGCCCCCTCCACCGCCGATTAGCAAGAGGCATTCCATTGCTTGGGAAGTGCCTCTGGAGGATGATCCGCTTTATGCTCCCGGAAGTACCAAGGTGATTGGTAGGAGACGACGTAAAAGCAGCGACGTGTCCAGTAAGTCGTTCTCTCTCCTTTATCGGGCTCTAGAATATTTCAATTCGTTGATTTCGATTTCGATAACGAGTTGTTCGATAACGCAACGCACGGTTCGACACGGTAGACCGATTGTTGTGCGATTGTGGTATTTATAGTATACACGAATGTCGATCGATCGATCGATCGATCGATCTCCTTCGTACAAGTACAACGTGCAAGTATCACGTGGATATTTCAAACTTTCAGGTGTTGGATCAGCGTCCAAACTCCGCGACTTCGACGACTGGCAAGATCCCCGGTTATCGACCACCGACGACGATCTAGTCTCTCCGTACTCGGACTCGTCGACCAACGAGCTCGATCAGATACGACCTCAAGAACTGACCAAGAACGGCACCTACGTGATACGTCGCGGTCGAAAGAAGGAACGAAAAAGCTTACCGAAAGCTCCGACAAAAACTAAAAGTTTGTCTTTCGAGAACTCGAGCGAGGAGAATCGGTTCTCCGACGTGAAGCGATACTCGAGCACCTTCGACAATATCAGAAGTCTTCTCAGAGAGAATAATAAACTGGACGAGCCCATGGACGTCGATCCACGGACGATGGCATTTCCGCCGCCGCCGCCGCCGCCGCCGCCACTGTCGTCGTCGTCGTCGTCGATTCCACCCGATTTGCTCAGGGTTGTCTCTCTTCCGGCGATCAACGACGAGACAGGCAACTGGCCGCGAGAATTAGAGGTGACCGTCGAAGAGGAGGAATGTTCCGACCTCTCGGACAAGGATAAGAAAACTCGAGAGATGTTCGAGCTGCTCCAATTGTCCAAATCGTCTGCCAACGTCGACAAGCCTGAGAAAGGGAGGATCGATGATCGCGACGATCCGTCGGGTCAAATGAAATCGTCGAGAAACGCCAATATCAGCGAATTGAACAGCGCGTGTAACGGAGTCTCGCTGACCGCTTCCAACAGCTATTCCAAAGGGTTTGTTGGTTTAACGCTGTCCAGCGGGAGCGTGTTCAACGAGGAGCCGAGGAAGTCGCCGAATCCCAGCAGCGAACATCGACTCACGTCCAAGATCCCTGTCAACTTGCTGATCGAAGATCAGATTGTGAAAAAGGCTTTGAAGGAGAATCGTAGGCAATTGGAGAAGGTGAGCGACGCTATCAAGGAGATTGAGAACGTGAAGAACAGCGAGTCCTACTCGGAAAGCAAGACACGATGGATAAGAAGTGGCGAATCGAGGCAACCGTTGGCGAGGAAAAGCAGCCTCGAGAGCGAATCGAACGATCGTAGTAGTGGAAAGACTGCCGCAGCGGACCGAAGTAGCGCAGCGAAGAGACAACAACACGACTCGGACTTTGAATCGGACACGCCGTCCAAAACTAGTCCGGAAACAACGGACATTGAAGGAAGAAGAACCAACGGGTCGGAGGCCTATGCGTCGGGCAAAAGATTGAGACAGAACGGAGTTATCGTCGAGGCCCACAAGAACGATCAGAAACAGATTGAAAATGTGATCGATGCTATTCTCGAGGATTCGAAGAATCCAGATTTTCAGGTGAGTTGTCCTCCTCCTCCTCCTCCTCCTCCTCCTCCTTCAGTCGTCCCGAGATCTTTCACACGTTGCGAAAAAAAGCGTAATGGACGATCGATCGATTATACCGATCATTCGCTTGCAGGTGAGCGTGGAAGTTCTCGAGTTTCCTCCGTTGCCACCGTCGCCTGTCGAGGAAGCGGACGAGGAAAGTTCCGACGTTGGTCAGACCGCCGCGATCGTCCCAAAGACGAAAAGCAATCGAACGATGGAATACAGGCCTAGGGTGCCACCGCATCGCGCACCTGTTGCTAATCATACCTCCTTCTCCGACGCGAAAGATCAACAACCAACGCCTCTCAATACCAGATCCATGGACGCTGGATTCTCTCGCGGTAAAAGAACACCTACCGTCACCAATTCCAGGCGAGAGGTGCGTTTCACGAAATTTCTAACCAAGCTGATTTACATCGCGTTTCATCGCGGTGAAAAGATACCTAACTAATAACATTGTGACATACACAGCTGAGTCACGCGCGAGATCTGAGAACTCTCGAACGTTTTCGTTTCGTGTCGTTTACCCAATATTTTGAGAAATTTTCAATCGTTCATTTTCATAAATTCAGCCAATTGTATTATGAAAAATTATATCTAAAAAAAAAAAAAAAAAAAAATTACATCTAACTGGATCGTTATATACTTGCTACACGTAGCAAAATACGGTTCTTCTATTTTGAAGCACTGTAAGTACACTGATCTTGGGTAGTAGTAGTAAATTAAACTTGATATTTAAAACATTGATATTGATTGTAATTACCGATATAATTCGTAAAGTCTGATACGAGATTTTTAGAAAAATTTCTTTCTTACCATCGTATGTGCTTGTGTATTTATGTGTTTATGTGGCTCTTCAAGTACGTAATATATACCTCCCCGGATGATATGTGTTCGATACAACGACAAGCAACGAAGATATTTGGGTTTCCCAATTTTGAAGATTCACGTTGATTATCATTGATCACGTGCTGTGATAAAATAACGATGAATTATTACTATCGATATTACCGTCGCTGTCGCCGTTACTATTCGTTTCTACAACGATTTGTTTTCCGTAGCAAATACCTGTAGAACGAAGGACTCTGCCTACGGACTTGCCTGGACCCTCGCGGCGACGACCCTTCACCAAGAGACACTCGCCATCGACAGAGCCGTGTTCCTCTGTTGGAAATGGCGGATGTGCCAACAACACTAGCGCAAATGGAGCCAACAACGGAGCTTGTAGCAGCAGCAGCAGTGCAGGAATCACCGGTAACATTGTGACCGGTACAAGCGGAATGCAAACCTCTTGTTCGCTTCCAGAGACCCCTGTTTTCGCTCGAGGAAGCGACATCCCGAGAACTCCTCAGCATGCTAGCAATCCCACGCAGATGCGTCGACAACCGGGTTGGTACGCGCCAACTACGGCTACCACCGGGTAAGAATCTCCATTTCGACGAAATTGAAATTACCGATTTTAACTAATGAAACACTGAGTCTCCGTTTGCGTATTCGTTTCTTCTCCCGCAGTAAATCTGAAAGAACATGCGTACGTCTAGTTGCTATTTGCCAAGAAAATATATTCCGCCGAATAAAGTGGCGTGATTGTCAGAAACGATGCGTTTCTAATTTACAAAACGCTTCGCATATCCCTTGTTATCACTGAACGTGCATTCTTAATTTCGAGTTTACACACACACACACACACACACACACATACGCGCGCGCGCGCGTATAAGCAATACCGATAATAAGAAATACACATAGAGCATATCAATACAAGTACATACTACGTACACGCGTATAGGTACAAGCGAGCACGAGGTGATTCTTGCGTTCCTCGCAAGAATCCTGTACTGTAGATAGAACGAAACTATTACTATTACATTTGCACGAAAGAAAGTATCAGCCGATATGGAAAATGTTTGATGTTCGAACAGGTATCGCAGGAATAACCCGGGTCTGGAACAGGCGATAATCGGGACGGAGTTGTTGCGATTAGCCGGTGGTCCGAATCGCGGATGGTACCCGACGAGGAAGGCGAATCAACCGCGGCCAGCCTCGATCGAGCATCTCGAGCGGCTAAACAACGCGTACGATCCACGGCTGGCAGGCTCCGGGGACCAAAGGAAACCGCTGACTCTGCCGACAAACATCACACCGAACAAATACTTCGGCCAAAGTAAGCACAGCTCCGCCTCCAGCACTCGCGAGGCGCTACGGAGGGTCACTAGCTTGCTCATCAAGAAAGGTAAGCGCTGGAATTTGCGCTATTACAAGAGCCCACGATCGTGGAACCAGTGAACGAACCCACGTCGTCGCTGCGATCGTCCGGCCTCTAGAAAACACGATGCCTTCTCTCTCGCTCTCTCTCTCGCTCGCCAAGTCAATCTCCGTCAATCTAGCGGATCCTGTTTACCTTGCGAGTCGATTTTTCCTCATCGTTCTCGTTCCAAATCTGCACGCTCGTCAACCTGCAATTCAAAGTTAAAAGAACTTTCTTCGACTTCAACTTGCTTACTTTTCAATTACATTTCAACGAAACTTTCCACTGCGCTAACCTATATTGAGGTTAGGTCGATCACGAAATAACACTTCGCAATGTAAACAGACTCGCAGACGATCGGTCATTGCCGCGAGCGTGGTTTTCGAAGTAACGATCGATCGATTTATACGAAATGTAGCCCTGATTCGGTAAATGCGGGGGGGGGGGATCGAAACGAAAACACTTTTGTTTCTACTCTCACGACGTTCACAACGACAGCGTTGCGATAATCGACAAGTCGAAGTCAACGTCGATCGTGCCAACTCGTACGACTAAGCTAACCTAAGTTAATAAATTAAACTCGATCGAGTCCACACACGTCGAACGTGAAGTATGCACGTGTGAATACGTATGAATCAAATCATCCATGGTTATTTCAAAAACCGCTGGCATCGAGTTTTCAAGTGGTTCGTGTCACATTTTCGGAATCCATGTAATAACCTCTTCAAAGCAACGCCAATAGTTTCTTCGACTTACATACATATGTATCTCTTGCGTGACCTTTCGTGGCACTGAGTGTCACCAATTTGATTCTTGCTATGTTACCTCTGTATATGGTTTGTTTGAATAACTAACTTGCTTCTGATAATCATTTTCATACCTCCCATATCGTAGGAAAGAAACGCGCGAGTTCGCGAGAAACGTCAGTTTCTTTCTCACGATGATATTTCTTATATACATATATATATATATATATATATATATATATATATATATATATATATGCATCTTGTATATGTAGTTATTGATTTGCCACTATCCCTACTAGTTTTTTTTTTAAATCTAGTTTCTTCTGTGTTGGTTGGAAGATGCTTTGACAGGTTTGCACAGTCCTACGATTATTTTTCTTTCCGCATAGATGAGAGTGAAGCGGTTTACCTTGCACAGATATATGTTCGAATTGGAATTTTCAAATGACCGATATTTCCTTTTTCTTTTTCACCTTCCGAAAGTGCAAATTCCTCAAAGTTAAAAAAAGATGGAAATATTTTCTGAAAGTATTCGAAGAAAGTAATCGAAAGAATCGATTACCAGATTCGTAAAGTTAAATTAGATGAGATTAGAAGTTGATTTAGTTGATGAGCGACGCGCGTTGATCGTGCTGACTGTATGGTGGTTCCACCTAGCGAAAGCTCCGTAACTAGTTGAGACGAATCAACTGACCTTGAAAATATGAACCTACAAGACAAGAAGGATAGAGAAACGAGGCCTTCTCCGCGTTACATGCCGCAAGCCTCCTACTACTAGCCCGTATACTTGTACGTATTTCCATTCAATTTTCATTTTCATTTTGATTTTCATTTCAAGATCAACGAACGAAACAAATCTGCCTCGTTCTATTCTTCTCGTCTCTCTCAAAGATTGTTTCGATCTATTTCTTTCATCGTTCAATCTGACTCTACCGTATTTAAGTTGCGCAAGTTGTGCTCTAATCGACTGTATCGATCGAAATTGGACTGTATACCGACACCGACGTGTCCTCGAGTCTTGTAACGTGAATAAAGCGCGTGCTCTTTTCTTTTCGAATGGCACACAACGTCGCGCCGCGCCGTGCCGCGCCGTGCCGCGCTGCGCCGCGCCGGCCGGTTAGGGCAGTCGAGGAACCGGTATAATAAGAACGGTAAATGCTAAAGATTCGCTAGAAAACTAGCGACGATGCGAAAGCTCGCGATTTCCTCCACGTTGAAATATGTATCACGTATCTTCTACTACCAAGAGCGTATCTTGCGTCCTTCCACCAGTCGTTCACATTATTGATTCAACCATCTATATACCCTTGTACTTGTCCATGTATGCATGTACACGTATAGAAGAAAATGTTCACTTGTCCCTCGCGTCGCGCGTTACATATCCTCCTCTTCCAATGCCATTTCCGATTTCGTTGCATTTACGTTCGTACAAGTTTCTATAAAAGTACTACTTCATCCGCCACTATATACGCTTTTTTACTTTCCATGAACGAGTTACTGTACGCACGTATATGCATACGTACGATACAGATAAGTAGTTGATTCTAAATTACGCGCGAATACGTTCGTGCGTAAGCACAACGAGAATTTGGTTACGTCGATAGAGGGAACGGGCGGGTCACGGATCAATACTCCACACAGAGATCCATCTAGACATCCATTTATCCATCCATCCATCGCATTGACCAAACATGCATTTCACTTTCTTCGTACGTTGTTCGTTCAACATTGCACAACGATCCAAGTCAACGACCCATTATTCTGTCTTTTTCCGTACTATGTAATAGATATAGCAAAGATGCAACAAAAAAAAATACTACGTCATCCTACTTACGACCAGCATCATTGAGAATTTATCTAAATTTATATATAGCCTTTCTTCTATTTTCGTCCACGACGGATCGAACCGAGACTGAACAGCCGGAAAAAGCAAAAATAATGTGGATGCACGCGACCCTGTGCTTCCAGCATTATCACCGCCGGTTATTTATTTATAGACCGTCGTCGGTATCGATGCTCTGAAAAAGAGCTTCCGCGCATGCGAACCAGATACATAATACGTAGCTTGGCTCCTTTATTCAGCCTTCTTCTTTAACAGTTCCAACAAACCTTCTCCAAACGATCTGTGAAATGTCTCGCTGGTCTCGATCGTCAACCATGGATCGCTAAAAGAGAAGCACAATATACTCGTGTAACGATCGGAAAAAGAAACACGTTTGTCGGAAAAAGAAAAAAGAAAAAAGAAAGAAAAAACAGTAGGGGATAGGAAAGGCGATTGACCAACGGGACGGGGGATATTTTCAGTTTGGTTAGTAAGCGGCCGGTTCGCTGGACGGGTAGGTTCAGAACATGGACGTGTGGGAAGTCGAGAAAGGACACGGAAGGGGTGACTAGCTCGACTCGTAGCAAGGGTGGTGGCAATCGTTACTCCCGTCTGCTGTTGGTCTGTCTAGCAGCCCTCCCTAACAGTCGATCAAATGCCATCCCTACCAACACCGGGGATCTGTATCATGGTCGAGCAGCGTTCCTAGTGAGAGACTTTCGACCCAATAGAAACTGACGGATCCAACCATCCTTTTCCACTCTCTCTTCTCCTTCGTTTCCCTTCATTGTTCTCCCTCTTTTCTTCGTATTTTCCTATTTTCGAAAACACTCTCGATAAATCGATAAATCCTCGAGTGATATCTCGGCCGACGACGATACGTTTACCATGGAAACTACGCCATAATTGTTATCATCGATATTTTTAATTACATCTATCTACGGCCTGCGTCATTACGTTCTACGATGATGCATGCGGCATCTGCGAATGCTTCGAGCTCGATCTACCGGTCGTTCCGAAACATTTGACAATCGTTTTCTATCTTCGATGAGTGAATCAAATGGAGGAGAACCAGAATTCCAACTACAATTCAAAGTTTCATGGATATACGGGGTTCGTTCGTCGTTGTCTCGTCGACAAAAGACTTGGAATTTTCTCATTCGCATACAACAGCAATCGAGAGTTTTACTTGTCCCAATAGTATCAGGTCTACTTGAAAGTGAATTTTTTTATTTTAATCTTTTAAGTTAGTATGTACATATTTTACAGGTATACATTGTGTATACACACACACACACACACACACACACACACACACACATACACACGTACCAGTAATAACTGAAAAGAGAAACCTGTTTGACAATGATACAATATTATACTTTTACTGTCATATAATAAAGCTTCAATTTCCGTTACTATCCAATTAAACGTAACATCTTCTCGAACGTTTCACATTTGCTAGAAATTCGTAATAAAAATGGAATACAGAAATATAGAGACAGTGCAATGGGATAAGGAAAGTTATTTGAATGAAACTTCAAATAACTTATCTTGCAATTCGGCAAGTTCGATTGTCAACGATTATCAGTGATCTACGTCTGTAGATCGTGAAAAGAAACCTTGCTTTTGCTATTTCAAAAAAACAATCGATCGATTCGAACGTAAATGATCATTTGTAACACAAATGCCAAACGCGTTCACTCTCGCTGTCATTGGCTCGCATAACTGCTGCATAAAATTGCAAACGTACGTACGTATGTACAGTGTTTGCATTTATTTTCATAAACTTACGTCGTTTCGGTAAACCACGTTTCTTCAATTTCATTGGATAAGCTAAAGTTGCCTATTATCGTCTAGATTGTCACGTGCTAGATAATAGTAACGGCACTTAACCATGGCATTGAATAAGAACCCTAGACACGATCGTGACCTCGATTGAAGGTAACGCATTTGTTATCTCTCACTTCTTTTTCTTCTTTTACTCTTTTGCTCGTTTGTAATTATTCGTAATTACTCTTTATCAATTCCCAACAGTTATTGTTTTTTGTACTTTTTCGTGACAATTTCAATTTAACGTAATAACTGTAAAAATGAATCTACAAAAATAAAAGAATCGAAAAGTTGAATGGTGAAAAGAAGAAATTACGTACTCGTAGGCATGTTGATTTGATCTATACGATAATTGCAAAAAAAAAAAAAGAATCTGTAAAAATGAAAAAGAAATCGAACAATTTTATAAAACTAACGAATTACACGTTCGTAGTTTACGTAATTTATCAATATCGATAAAACTTTATATAATACTTACTTCAAAAAAGAAAATTACTTCTACGACGTCTCCTCGCGTGAAACAAAGGGACAAGCCAGTTTTGCAACAAAGCCGGACTTTCAGCAAAGAATGAGAACGTGGTCGCAAACTGTCCAATTCGTCAACAATTTCCAATTGTCGTGTCTTTAACAAAGTTAAAACTGTTCGCAAAGATCTCGCGTTCTGTTATCCAAACCTAGTAGTCGTTGAAACAAGATATGGAGAAGTTATTATTATCCTGCCCGAAATAGAGTCGCGAACATATCTACTGGTGGTTGTTACTAGTGGCCGAATAAACTCTCGATGGAAAGAGAGCAAAGGACTTTGGTACGCTGGTTTAACGGTGAAACTCTCAAAAAAACGGAGAAGAAATTATACGAAGCTGCGTGGCCATTTACACGTGTGACTCCCGCTGAAAAATTTGGAGCATGTTAAATAAATATTTTATTCACGATGTTATTCCTTTATAATATATTGAAACTTTAATTAACTACATCTAAATATTAAATTTGCCGTTATTCTTTCAAGCGGAAATGTACGTACAGCTCTCTCTTATCAATGTATCGCTTAACGTACGTTTGTTTGCGCTATTTCGTTCATTGCATCTTAATTTCTCAGTCTGTTTTTGGTCGATTCACAAACTGGCGTAACTTTTCATTAACTCGTTGTCTCTCTTCTTCTTCATTCTTATCCTCTTTATGTCGTTTATTCGCTTATTTTATTTTTTATTCAGAGTTTCATCGTGTAACATCGAAGGGAACACTTCGCATAATA
The DNA here is from genome assembly GCA_032399595.1 of Tetragonula carbonaria. Taxonomy (NCBI): domain Eukaryota; kingdom Metazoa; phylum Arthropoda; class Insecta; order Hymenoptera; family Apidae; genus Tetragonula; species Tetragonula carbonaria. The sequence goes on from JAUCRC010000016.1 coordinate 8,352,668, forward strand.
TATGCACAGTAACGACTTGAGAAAAGACAACTCTATCCGACAGAGTTAGTTGAAAGAAATATATTTTCTTCACAGGAAGTTTTCTTTTCTAAAAAAAAAAAATTAATTTGAAATATTTGTTCGATATGTGTTTCAATTTAATTCTTAATATTATACATAGAGCAAAGTAATTTTGTAAATTTCACCATTATCTGATTTGTTGCTTGTAACGCAGAAAACTACGTACTTTAAATAAATAAAATTTATATTTCTACTAGCTAGAATAATTGTCTTAATGTATATTAAGTTGAATATATTAGAAAAAAAACAATTAACTCGATAATACTTATTATTATAGAGAAACAATTTATCCAATACTCTGAATATTGATAAAAGTCTGTGCATACATGTATGTAGGTATAATAGAAATACACCTGTGACAAGTGTGGATAGTTAAGCATCGCTTTCTCGATGTTAATGTAATCTGCTCAAAAGCAGCTTCAACCTAGAAATGCTAGGATCAGAGTGTGTCCTTGTTGCGTCGTTTTATTCTTACCTGGCATGTGGCAGCCGCTCGATTTTATTTGGTCAATTTCCAAGGGAGACACGCGCCGTACTTGGAGATTACCTCCAAACGGTGCCGTCATTCGAGTCATTCGAGTCATTCGAGTCGTTCGATACCCATTTTATCGTTCGATACCCATTTTATCGTTCGCATACGCGCGTTTCCCTTGTTTTACATTGTGTTAAATGCATTTGTTTTGCGCCAGCTTTGCATAGTGGCCTGTGATTTTTCATTGAGCCGGCCAGTAAAAAAAAAAAAAAAAAAAAAAAATAAGAACTCCAATAAGAACAACGTTGTCCATTTTCTCAAAGGAAAATTTGTTTTCGACTGTTTTAGGAAGCGGAAGCAAGGATGGCAAAGGTGGAAAAGACAATGCATCACCGTGTGGCCCTTACGCAGGTACGTTCGTATTTTACATATCCTCGCTAACCTTTGTCTTCTTACGATCGAAAATAAAAGTTTCTCAATAACAGACGACCCTCTGTAGCGACAAAAGTGAAAAATATTTCGTCAGCGTGTCGCTTCGTGAAAGGTCTCTATTTCAAAAGTTGAAAATCTTAACAAGTAGAACCTCGTTGTTATTTTTGGACACAAATTACGTACAACTGCAGGAATAGCTCTCTAAATTATATTTTAAAATTTCATATTAAAAAATACTTAATCCGTTCGATTGGACAGCAACGTATTATCGAAGTGCACTAAAATAAAGCTTGCATCAAATTAAGGAAAAGAATTGTAGTTCCAAAATTAGTGCCTTTTCTGTATCATACGATACGATACGATTATGCTCAAAGGTATCACTTTTACCTTTGTATTTGCTTGTAAATTTTTTTAAATTTATTGTCGGCGACAGATGGGGAGGGGAGAGAGGGAGACGCGCGCGCGTGGTCGCAAGCATATATATCTTTGCACACGTAACATAACCGGTACACACACGGCATTCCAAAATATCCATTCCCTTTCCACCAAGAGTTTACCAATGTTCGCCTCTAGTTTGAACAGCCAACGGCGATTATTTTATTAATACTCTTTAGTTATTTTTGGAAACCTCTTCTTACCAAGAGAAACAGAGCGAAGGACAGAGAAGAACCTCGCGCGTAACAAAAACGTTTCGTTCCATTATGCCTATGGCTAAACAAAGTCTAAACAAAGACAAATCAGAAGATATTCGTTTTCATTATTTCTCAGCCGTGCAATACAAGAAAGCCGTTCTATTGCATTCGAACGGTTTGGGTCGAGTCGAGTAAGACACAGAGATGAGACTACGAGACACACCCAACAATTTGCGTCTACTACGCGCACTATCGGTATTGATCCATACGCATCGTTCTCTCGTTCTCGCTCGCTTTATCCCTTTCTTTCGGCTCCTGGCATCGCACGGATGCCTCTTCTTCTTCTTCTTCCCACGATTCTCCATGTCTTCTTATTTTTCTACTCCACAGACGCCAGAGAAAGAACAGAAAAAAAAAGAACATAATACGATCGATATTTGTCAGGATAAATGTAGCAACTTTTATTTTCCGAATATCAGTGATTTCTCAAGTGATTTCACTAAGCGTAGGTGTCGCAAGGGAAGAACGAAGAAAGATGCCGTGCCGCCGTGCATCGCGTTGATCGTACGTACGCCTAGCTGTAGCCGGCCTTTAACGTCCGTCGTCGATTCGAAGGAAAGGCCGGAAAGGCCGTCGATTATTATGCAGGCGACAGACAATTGCCAACGCTTCCCCTATTAACATGTAGCGAGAGTAAAAACGTGGCTGAAATACATGGTATAGTTGGCCAGTAGCCGCTCCAGTAGCAGCTTTGCTCCTATTCACTTGCTAGATTTCGATAATATAAAAAATAAGATAATACATACTATATCGCGTAATTAATATCGAACGATAGGCGACAATTTTTATGATTAAACATGATTGGCAAACAATGGACTCTGTCGAAATAGCAGATAGTGCGTGATGAAGAAGGTGTGTAAAGACATGGAGGAAAGAGCCGCGTCACCTTTTTGTTTCAGCTGCCGAGTGCGGCGACGCGCCGAAGAAGAAAGGATTCTTCAAAGGTTTCTGGAAGAGGTCGCGTCATTATTCGCTGGAGAACCAATAGCCCAGGTTAGGCGGTAGGGTGACGGGTCAGCAACGACAGAGACAGGCGCCTCGGCAACACCACCATTATCGACAACACGTCGCTACGAGCGCTTTGACGCACAGTGCTTGCTGCTGCGTCGTCCAGTAGCCTCGGTCCCGCTTCGTGGTAGAACTAGCGACAACGTCCGCGTTCCTTCGTCCATTTCATCGAGCTTTTATTCCGCCTGATCGGTGGTCTCCGAGCTACAACGAGCTACGCACGTCAACCCGTGGGTAAAAATCATTTTGCGTATTTTTGCGTTTTTTCCAATCCCCTTTTTGCTTTCTTTCTTTTCTCACACTTCTCTCTCTCTCTCTCTCTCTCTCTCTCTCTCCGTCTGTCTCTGGTTTTCCATCCATCCATCCATCTCTTTCTTTATTCTCCTTTCCCCCCCTCTTTCTCTCTACCTCCTAAAAAAAAAAGTAGTTTCAGTTTCTTTCGTTTCGTTACATTTCGACATACATACAGGGTATTTTGTAAGTTGTGATACGGAGAGCAAAAAAAAAAAAAAAGATTCTGTACGACAAAATCACACAGAGATAATAGTTGTAGTTTTCGACTTGCGTCCAACCCGGGATTTATTTCTTTCTGACAGGGAGTCACCCTTTCGTTGTTATCATCAATTACGAGATACCCTGCAAATCAAGTTACGTTGTGTTACATCACCTTACGCCTTATGTTTAATGTCGTACTAAATCGTTTCGTTCCTCGCGTACAATTGGTTTGCTCGTACGAGCAATAATGAGTTGATTAAAGAACGCGAAGCGGAATAGAAGCAACGAGGCAAAGTGTTGCGCGAATTTGTCGATTTCATCGCCAGCCGACGTTGGTCAGATCATCGCGAATCGGTCTCCTTAAATCCACAAACCTAACCTAAGAACAACCGTAGAAACAACATAAAATACTTATTGTTAGATCACTTGATAGATTCGATCAACAACGCACACAAGAGTTGAGTTGGTCCGTTGGCTCGTTCGTTTACTACTTCGTTATTTCCTCATTCGCGTTTGAATCGCAAAAAAAAAAGAAAAAGAAAAGAAAAGACCACTAGCGAGATGTTTTTTTAACGGTAAGATGATCGAGTTTGCATTCGAGGCGCGCATGCGCGCTACGTTTCGCGTCTCGAGCGGTAAAAGTGTTCGATAGTTTTCGACTCGAGAGATAAATCGCTATCTCGCTGAACCTGGGCTTAACCCAATTGCTGGATGGATTTCGATTGAACGGAACTTTTGCTTTACAGAGGTAACCACCAATTCGTAAGTCGTAATAATCTCTCACCGGGAGTGGAAGGTTAAATCGAAGTCGATTGGTACCGGGCAGCTGCTCGATTAGCAGCAAGTGCCAAAATACACGGTACACGGTAGTCGACTCTCTCAATTGAGACGGAACGACGATCGACGAGTCGCGATCGATCGTGAGCATCGGGACGTTTGCGTCTTGTGCGTTTTTCTTTTCGATCATCTTCCTTCCTTGTGCGTTGTACTCGACATGCGCGAGCACGTTTATAGAGAGTGAGTAAATAAACCGTAAGTTTATCAAGTATCCGAGTATATTTCTAAATACGTGTACTTTAGACGGCGTTCATTAGCTCACGCTATTACGGCACAAGCAATAGAGAGAAAGAGGAGAGCGTAGGAAAGAAACGTATGGAGACGAGTGCATGTGGAATTACGAAATTGTAATGTAAAAAGAAATCACACTGTATTTACTATACGTATTTATTGTTATTCGAGCGATTTGTAAGTATACCAACGAAACGAGTTCCCTCTAGTTTCAACGTTACCATATAAATACTATTTTTATTACGTCATTGCCTGTATCATCGTCGCCATCGTTGTCATCCTCATCGTTGTTTCACGTTTCTTTTTTTTTTTTTTTTTTTTTGTTATTGGGCATATATCAATGCATGAGAAATGTCGTTTCATCAAATGCGCATTTTGCATAATTCGGCGTATCTTTTCAGTGATCGATCGATTTCATCGTTGCAAAATTTAAAAATTCTAAAATAATTTATCACGTGAAAAAACTATCTAGATGAAATAGTAGTTGTCAAGTACTAAATTACTTTAATTATTTTTACCAAATAATTTTGACATTAATTAAATTAATTAATACAATAGACAAGAATTGAACAGGCGTTGCTACCTAGTCAAATTTGAACTTTTGAAGAAACAACATTTCATATGCACCAACTTCATATATTATAATTCATACTGTCACCTCACCACGACCACGTCATTGTCGTTATTTGTCTGTTTCCTCTCTTTATTGTAATACAATTTTTTCCATTTAATCACACCTTTCACGACAGAATGATCGTTTGGGTCTATACTATCCACGGACCCAAAAGAATCTATTTCTGTTATTAATATTAATTACTATTGCTATTTATTTGAATCATTATCGTAAAGTTGTTACCTGATCATTGTTATTACCATTGTTAATCCTAAACTGACATCACGAAAATGAAAATGAAAATGAAAATGAAAATAACAACACGCAATGCAAAAATGAAACGCGTTGATGAAATGAACGCAAATGAAATGCAGAGGCGATAAATGCATTGTTACGGAACGGATATAATCAGTGTTATGACAAATTAACGATTGAATTTACTTGCTTACTTACTCATTTATTAGTATCGATAGCCCCCTCTATCTATATAATACATACATAAAAGAAAGGAGAATTAAAATTATATAGCCAGTAACGTAACAAAAATGGTGACGATAATAACGATAACTCTCGCGAAGATTACATTCAATGGGAAATTGAAGAAAGGACACTGTCGCAACAAAATCAATTCGAATGGAGAGAATAACTTCAGTACCAAAGATTGTCTCCGCCGTATGTCGAAAACTCGATCAAGGTATATATATAGGGGAAACGTATAGGAAATCGTATTTCTCAACACGTATTCGTTCGACCGATTCTCTCTTCGATTCTTTATATATTTTTGTACGAACTTCTATGTACGAATTTTGTCAACGACGAATTCCAGTCGAACGATCGATCGTTCCCCTCCTCCTTTATTTCTTAATCCCTTCTCCAGTTTTCGTTTTCAAGTGCCAATACCAACGACGCGAGTTCTGCAACGACCTCGTCATCTTTCGAAATATCCAGACAACAAGATTCCCCTGCGATTCGTCGAATTTTGAATTGAGAATTTCAACGTTTACACGTTGGTTCGCATTGCAGGTTGCTCTGTTTAGATAATTGAAATTAGCATAATTGAAACATAATTGTGTATAATCGTCCGTGACTCGCGACGTTCGACGCGCGCACCACTACCAGTTTATATTTTCCTTCCAGTATTGATTCAATCGTTCTGTCTTGAAAAAATCGTTCAGCGCGAACGCGTGCCAATTGCCAATTAATATAGTTATAAAAGGACTGTAGAAAGAATCTCGTGGAAAGAAGAGGAATGAAGAAATAAGAAGGAAGAAAACGGAAGAATGAGAAATGGCAAATGCCGCTTGTAACTGGTTGTAATGCAGGTTACGACGCTGCTTTCTTTTTTTCCTGCGTGATATGTATATTTATTTATTTTTAACGCGGTTCTACTACACGCTGTATGTATTATAGTGACTCTTGTAAATAATGATCGCGAATCGTGATCGGGATACGCGATGACAAAAAGAAAAAAAAAGAAAAAAAGGAGAAAGGAACGTAAGAAGAGAGGAACTGTTCCGCGATCTTCCCGGTCTTTTCGCCGGGAAAAGATCGAGTCAGGACTGTGAGAATGATGGGCATTCGAGATACGCATTCGGCCGCGTGCTGTTGTTGCTACCACTGCTGTTGCTGCTACTGCTGTTATCGTTGCTGTTACCGCTACAGTTACAAATTTCGAGAGCACGCTGGCCGCTTTGTCGCACATTCGTTGATACGCATGCACACCTATCTGATAAGAATCTCTAACTTAAAGGTAATCTAATAAAGGCTAACGCTACTCTTCAATTCAATGCCATTTATAAACGAACGTTGTTTACGAAGCAGAAACAACGTTTGCTCCAGCGCGGTACGCTACGTATCTTATTTCGCGTACGAGTATGTACACATGTATACACGTATGTACACGCGTGCGATTTGTACGCATTCGATCACTTTTCTCAACGGCGTCTTATGTTCTCTCTTTGTCATCTTCGATCATTTTCTTCTTCTTCTTCTTCTTCTTCTTCTTCTTCTTCTTCGCCTCTGTTCCTCTTCTCTTTTTCTCTCTACAATCGCATCGCCTCCTCCACTTGTCTGTATTGATTTCAACAGAACAACCGCTGTTTTCTTCGAACAGTAATGATCGTGTAATGATCGTGTTGCTAATTGCGAGTGGGGATCTCTCCTCCACTCTCCTTGGAAAGGAGAGAAACACCGAAATGCCTAAACTTTAACTTGTTGTTGTATGGTATGAATGAATAACGAATAATCAGAGGGGAAACGAGTAGATTTTAAATTGTTTCGAGAAATTAAAGTCGAGGCGAATCTCGACTCTCTCTCTCTCGTTCGCGTTTCACTTGTGTGTCAAATACGAAACGAAAAAGTGTATCTGCACTTTTCGATATTCGTGTGATTAAACGGACGCGACCGTTTCTTTTTCAGGTAACAAACGAGACATTTCGAAAGCTAAATATCAAAAAGTAGTACGCATTTCACACGTTACTCCGAACACACACATCGTTCCGATCGTATATCCGAGAAATATCAATACGTTGATGCAACGAGGACTGTGTGCGTATGCCGTTACCGAAGTTACCGAAGTTACCGAACAAATTATGTTTCGACGAGTTCGTTCGATTCGCCGTTTACACGTTACTGTCGAATCTCCACGTTGTGTTTAAGTAGCCACGATGTTAAGACCGGTTCGTTGGGCGCATCGCTTCTTGTAGCTTTTCGGTCTTTTCCCTGATTGTGTGATGAGTGGAGTCAGGTACGAGCCAGAGAACACGGGTCAGAAGAGGAAACAAACTCGGGTAAATACATACTTGCACAACGTATGTTTGTTGTGTGTACACGCTTCGCGTAGTTGTAACGATTTAGATTGATTACAGCGTAGATGATGGTCAAGTCTGGAGAGAAGACCAATGTGCAAACGAGGAGAAAATTTCAGTACAAATTCGATAGCTTTATCGTTTGATCAGTGGGAAGAACAAGAACAATTAAACGTACTAAAAAAGAACGAGATGGCAATAAACGAATAGCGCAAGTGCACGAACGACAGGATTAGGAAAATCCGTTGGACGACGATTAAGCGCTCGACGCCTCGGTACTAATATCGTCGACGATATTTCGTGAATTACGATTGCGACCCAAGTCTTTCCTTCCAGTTCCGTGTATCGCACACGTATCATTCATCCGAAACCATCCATTCGTTTGTATGTCCATATATGTATATCATATCTAAACGATTGTTTTCTCCTGACTGTAAAAGATTTACGCCGATCATCCCCGCCCCCCCCCTCCACCCCCCGTAGTCGTTATCTACGACAAGAAAGAGATTCCGAATCACCCGATATTTACTCTGAGAAGCAAGTCGAATAAATTTTGCAAGAATAATCTGAAAATAAAAAAAAAAAAGAAGAAAAAATCCGTAGGCTATAAGACGTTGATCGATAGAAAATATAAAAATGTGGCGATTCCGCTCGCTGTAATTAGAGGTAATGTTTTTTAAGACGAAACAAAATCAATGCGAGTAAACGAGAGCGATTTTTATGTAAATTTTCTTGATAATTTTGTAAAAAGTTTTATTTAATCTTCTAATCTACCAATAAATTAAACAACAGTTTATAAATTAAAACGAAACGATATTATATATATATTATATACGATATTATATACATACATACATACATACATACATACATACATACATACGTACGCATGTAGACATACATATAATATATATGTAACGTTATTCTCTCCGATCTGTTCCCGAAATTGAGAGCGAACAAGACGAGTAACGTCAAGGACTTCACAAGTTAGGACACCGAAAATAGAAATTTTCTGCAGTACATTCCCTCCTTTTTCTTTCTTCTTTTCTTCTTCAAATGAAATCATCACACGAACACAATCAAACGAACAGTTGCACTATCGCAGAAAATTAATTCAATTACGCAGAAAAATGTGGAAAAAATTTATCGCTATCGAGTATCGCAGTTTAATGATAAAAACAATATTCCAAGTCTCGTGTGTTTGATGACTCGAACGTTCGTTTCTTTTTTTTTTTTTTTTTTTTTTTGATATTCGATTTATAGGATGATCCTCTTCTCTGTTTCATGTTCTTAAAAAAAAAAAAAAAAAAAAAAAAAATATGCACCGCACAAATCTCCATGAAAATCTCCATTCCATAAAGCAGGTAAGTGTAATTCGTTAACAATGCCTGTTAAATAATATTCGAATGAAATATTGAATAATACTGGAACAATAAACGCGTTTAGAACCGAGAGTACACGTGATGAAATCTTACTCGTGGTCGGAAGAGCACGGTTTTTATCAACGATTTGCCGCGAGATAGATATCCGGTGACGAGAACGATAGAAAAACTCCGCGATAAATTTCTCCATTGCGCACGTTTCTTCAATGAATGAAAAACAAAAGACGTTTCGTTACACCGCTTTATACAAATTTATTGTTTCCTTAAACATTATTCGTTCCGAAGAAGAATCTTCTTGTCGACATATGCAAAAAAATCTTAAGAGCAAGTATATCAGCTTTACAAAGTTATATATCTAATTTTAACCAACCAAATGTAACCCTTTCTCTCTCTCTCTCTCTCTCTCTTTCTCTGTCACTCTATCTCTCATGCGCACAGACACACGCGCGCGCGTACTTGACGCGCACGTACCACCCTCACCTCACTCACCCCCTAACCCACCCGCTTTTGTTTTCTACTTCTGTCACTTCCATGAATCATAAACATTGACTATATCTTCCAGTTTACATATTTTTTCGAAAAAGTTAAAATTACTTTTATCGGCCATTAAGTTCGATCGAGTTTCGATAGAGCACGAAAAACTATATGCAATTCGTTACACCATCGACATAACGGGAACGATTTTTTTTTCCATAAAACGAAAAGAGTATGTATACATATACGTGTATATATATATATATATATATATATATATATATATATATATATATATATATATATATGTATATATGTATATATGTTTGTTCCTTTTCTAAACAAAAAAGGAAAAGCTAAAAACGTGAGGCGGATTCGAATATTTCAACGACGCCTGGGAGTTACCTTTTTATTACAATTATTACTTCAATGTTTATTCCTTATTTTGTTATCAATAAAAATCGTTACATAGTAGTTTGGATCGCTGCTTGACGCCAGCCGAATCGACAAGCAACCAGTTATAGTAATAATAGTAGCAGTAATATTATTAGTAATAATAAATGATAGCGGTATCGTGTATTAAATGTGTATGTATGTGTGTGTGCGTTTGTGTACGACTGCGGGGGTGTCCCTCTCAGTTATACAAGATCTGCGCTAATCGAAGGAGAAACGTTTACACGGCCAAGGAAATATACGTCGCTTCTCCGAACGTTTAATCTAAATTCAAATTTGTATTTTGATATTTAAATATTTTAGTAGATCTCTATATATCGAACTTAAGATTATCTTTGATAACTTGTTTATCATTATGTAGAAACACTGATCGTATGGAAGAAAAGAAAGAGACCAAGCCAAAGTGCGGGAAAATAAATGAAAATGTAAAAATTTGATAAATTTGATGACTCGTGTTTTCTTGTTCCGTGTACAGTTCCATCTTTCAATCTGCGCGATCGTATTTCTGTTGTGTATGCATGCCACGCGCGTTCATATTTATATATTTATATTATCTTGGTGTACACCTTGCGACTCTCTCTCTCTTTCTCTCTCTCTCTCTCTCTCTCTCCCCCTCCAAATTCTCACCACCCGTTCCACTCTCTATTTCTTTCTCTTATCTTATCGATAAATGACACATCCCTCGATTTGTTGTAGTTTTCTTACACATAGCAATATTAAAGAGAGTAAATAGTTAAAAGGGTTGTATCGATCAGGGTAGAGGGGAGGAAGGGGCTGGCCAGGATTACAATCAATCCACGCCTTTTTTCACCCTCTGCCGCACGTTCGCCTGCATCTTCCGCACCGTCTTCTCACCGTCACCACTGTTACATCTTTTCATCTTCGTGTTTCTTTTTTCTTTATCTATCGTCGGTGTCGTGCTTCTATTGCGCTTCCAGATACCTCTTTTTCCTGTTTTTCTCTTGCTGTGCAATCCTTGAAACCAATCTTTTCATTCGCATTCTACCTCCCCCGTTTCCCTCGTTATTCACACTTGCACACTTGCTCTCTCGTTCTGGTTCTCTCGTTCTCGCTCTCTCTCTCTCTCTCTCTCTCTCTCTAACTCGGTTAGTTGCTTTTTCATTTTTATTCATTTTCTCTTTCACGCCCTTTCTTCACCTTCGCATCTTTTTCCATTTCATTCATCTTTCTCTAACGTTCTCTCTCTCTCTCTCTCTCTCTCTCTTTCGCTCGCTTTCTTTGTCTCTTTCATCCTTCTCCTCTCTCGCACACTCTCTCTCTCTCTCTCCGTCTCTAACATTCTCTACAAAAGACTGTAAACCTAACACGCAATAGTTTACTATTATTTATTATCAGTATTTCTTATACTTAATGCATGCTTCTTGTGTATCTTTTCTCTCCGTCGACGAATCGATGCCCGATCGTTCGCAAATGAAGGATGCTTTCTTTTTTCTCCTAGTTTGATTCATCCCCGATTCACTGTATCATTATCACTTCTCAGGTGAGAATTCTTTCGTTCTATGGTGCGTATGTAAATGTAAAACAGCATGGTATTTGCGGTTCATAATTTTTTCTTTTATTATTCAATTGTAGAAAAGCGGGTTTGTTTTTTTCTTTTTTTCTGTTCGCGTAGCTTCTGAAATTTCTGTCGTTATAGTACTGTCGACACGTTATATCTCGATCGTGAATACACACAAACGGATATAAAAATTCAAAACACAGGTGCTACGAGATCGAAAAACAATGAAAAGACCGCACTTCGTCGGTTACAATTTGCGCAATCATTTTCCAAATAAAGGGGTCTAAGGGGCCTTTTTTCGGAAGTTATTGCGTGCGGACGTGAGTGCGTGCGTCTGTTCGCCGAACGTCAATCGGCCGAATCGAAGAGGAGAGAACGACGACTGGAATATGATAGCTGTGTTGCTAGTATTGTTGCTGATGTGGTTGTTGTTGCTTTTCATCGAATGTCGCGCGGCAAGCTTGCGGCAGTTCCGGCGCGACTCGTGCGGCATGACGCATTCCACTCGCTGTTCATTAAAATAATCGATCGTATCATTTAATATTAATATTAGATATTTTATGTTGGGTCCCAGAGGTTACTGAAACAAAAAAATAAACGGAGAGCGTCCCGTTGTTAATTTTGTCGCACGAAAGAGGGAAGAAAGAAAGAGGGCAGCAGCCAGGAGGAACGCGTGGGACAGACCTACACGAACGATGCCACAGAACGGACAACAAAGTTTTAAATAATAATTTTTAAACACTGTGCGACGTGCCACTTCTTCATCTTTGAAGAAACAAGAATCTTCTACGTACGTAGAATCTGTCTTTTCCTTCTTTTTCTTAAAAAAAAAAAAAAAAAAAAAAAAAAAAATACGTAGGTACGTATCTATAATAGTCCAAATGTCCAAACAGCATACGACGCGTTCTCTCTCTCTCTCTGTTCTTTCGCTGGCAAATAAAGTACATATCCGTGCTTTTCAGCATGTACGCGCGATCCGAACACGAGGGACGTGCGCAAGTCCGTGATTAGTCATCGTGGCAAACTGATACATCGAGCCAAAGCGGTCGACTGAAATTATGCGAGAATGACTCACTTATGCGTGTGTCTGTTTCGTTCAACGCTCGATGATCTTCTAAGATTTCTTACCCCGTTTACCCCGTTGTTCGACTGGGACACTTTTTCGGAATCACGTGGCATTCAGAACTATTCGTGTTGAAGATGTGCATATTCGTACAGTAGTCATCACGATACAAACAAGTCACGATGCAACGTTGATCGATGATCGAGCATCGACCATCGATCGAACTAACCTATACGTAACGAGATGGAGGGCGATAAACGTAAGGTCAAGGTGAAACACAGGACAAAGCAGACCCCTTTAACTTTACTTCGAATCTTCCTATCGAGAAGCGTAAGACACTGTTTCGATGTAGATCGATTCTCCGTGTTATCAACACCGGCTGTTGCTACTCTAGCAACGATGCTTTAATCAATCATCTCGACATAACCTATATCGTGGTGACTATTGCACAGAGACGTGACGACAAAGATTTAATGCTCGAGGGACCAAGGGTAACGCGTAACTCGAATGACACATACGTACACGGATATACCAACCTAATAGCCGCAGGACACAAGGTAGTCCCCGAGTTTTTCAACGACCGATGCGGCTTGTTGTGGTTGTATAGGATCTTCGTACAGTGAGACAACTACCGCTTGCGTCGTCTTCATGCAGTGGACGCCGACTTTACCAAGCTTTGCCCTTATCACTCGATCCGTACCTGACAGATAAATGTACCTGTTGCCGGCCAAGGTGACGCCCGACGACGTTAGAATATCCTGCTCGTCGAATCCCTGGACCAATTTTGTCAACTCCTCTTTACTTACCTACGCACACAAATTATTTTCATCTTTGTACAATTGTCAATTATTTTCATCTGACTTTGTAAAAGTCTCTTTTAAAACTATACTTAAGGCAAATAAAGTATATATTACCCTACTGTATATAATAAAAAGTGCAGCACAATGCAATTCAATATGGCAATACAATATGGTACATATACGGACAGAAATTGACAGAATCCGAGCTTGTACATACACTTTGTCGTTCGAATCGATCGTGCGTTAAAGTCATATGGTAATGCTTTTCATCAGATAAAAAGAAGGTCTAGTAATTATGATGAGACGGATTAATCGTTTATTCTTGCGATATTATCTGTATCAGATACAGATGCGTAGAAAACACGTCTCTATCCACAGTCATTCTTGATAACGCAAATGATCGCAATGATCGCACGATCATCGCTCGTCGTACAAACAACAAGCTACCAACTATGCTCAAAAATGTCAACTATTTTTTTTACAATACTTTTGTCTTTTTACAATACCTTTTGGTTTTTACCTGCTTTTTACCCCCTGTATTAAATCCAGCATCATTCGTAATCCTATCTTGCCAAACTCTATTGCAATTTCCTTTCCACAAAACATAATTACCCCGAGAAAGGATTCACGCGCCGTCACCGTGCTCTGAGAACACCTCGTGACATTTTCGCGTTTAAAAATAACCCGAAACGATAGTTTTAGATTTAATTCGAACACCATCGCTGTTATCTGTGTTATCACTTCGTGATAATTCATCCGTGGCGATCTGTCTAACCTCTGCTTTACACGCATCACGATGCACATCATTTTGCTTTATTTTTTGTATCAGAGATATTGTTTATTTTCGAAACAGATAAAGTGAAATAAAATAGGATCGAGATAACAACTGTACAGTGGAAGAGGAAGATTCGATGGAAAATTTAATCGGGCGCCAAAATGATGCCCCTTTTCCGTGAATCCAGGTACGGTACTGAAGGAGGTTGCTGCCCGGCCGGCATCGCCATTTTGGCATTCGTAGCCAGAAACTGTGTGTGTGTGTGTGTGTGTGTGTGTGTGTGTGTGCACGCGCGAGGCCACAGTGCAGCAGCTGGCGACCTTTATCTATACATTTCACTCACTCACTCACTCACTCACTCACTCACTCACTCTCTCTCTCTCTCTCTCTCTCTCTCTCTCTCTCTCTCTCTCTCTCTCTCTCTCTCTCTCCATAGCGTAAAACCTTTCTTCGAACCCGAGAAAGAACCGCTTTACCTTGTAACCGAACGCGCGCTACGCTTCTGCCTCGCTTTTCTTTCCTCGAGAACACCAGGAGAGATGTTGTAACCCTTTGCCCTTTGCAAATCATGCACACTCTAAAAATACCTCGAAATATTCGCTACGATTCGTAATTCCTTTGCAAATAACAATATTTTAAACGACGTATTGTCAATTGTCGATCGACAGAAATGAAAAGAAAGTCTTTTGAGAAATAATTCTGCAGTTGTACATATGCGAGCACAAAGAATATATCACACGCATGTCCAAAGGAGACAACCCTTTTGTTCTAACCAACATTTCCAACCTTGCCGCCTCCTACCATCTCATTTCATTTCACACATTAATAACGCGTCGCATGCGTTATCCGATTCGAGATCCTTAGAATTTACCGACACGATTCACAAGAGCTTTTTAAATGTAGCCGTGGATGGCGCGTCGATCGAGTCCAACTTTTCTAGAACTGTCTCCGATCGTTTTTTACGACATTAAACGATTTTACTCGGGGAACATTGGTAGAGAGAAGGAAAAATAATACAACACCGAGGGCAATTTTGTTGCTCGAATACACATCACAACTTTCCAAACAACGAAACTTCAAAAAATTCAAACTGCTCGAATATCTAAACACGACGTACACATGACAAAATCTTCATTATGGAGTGCAAAAATACTCCTCATGTTTCTCTTTTTTTTTCTTTTTTCTTTTTTTTTTCTCGAGTAATTTCTCAGATATCGATTTGAATTTTAACAGAAAGAAAAGAGACAGAAAAAGTTGATACATCGAAGATACACCACGTAGGCGTCACTACGTACGACTTTCGATAACAGAGGATCGCTTCCGAAGAAATGAGTCATGCTTTGTAACGAACATCAACGTTCAAATTTCTCGTTCGGTTCGGGGAGAACGGCGTGCAACGTCAGTGACGGATAAAATACCAAGGATGGAGCAGAATCGACAACAAATAGAAGCGAAGGAGAATAGGAGCGACCATTTCTCTTCCATGGGCGGCAGCGACAACGTGCCCGGCAGGCAGCCATGTTAAACTTTGTCGAAAACTGTTCAAGTTCGACCAGGCGAAATTTCCTCTGTTGAAAATTGCCACACCCTGTCGTTATCAAAATACCTCCGAAACCACACGAAATGAATTTTTCCCCTGACTTTTTGAACCTGACTCGAGATTCGTACGATGACTAGGTTTTTCCCATCGATTCGCCAATTCACACGACGTATCTACGACAGCTAGTTCCCTGCTGCAGACATATTTGGGTGGCGAACAAAATCCTTCGCAATAAAAATTTCCGACGAACGAACGGAAAGTCCTCTGAGCCTCGTGGAGTAAGTCGACGCAAGTTCCAACCATATCCGACAACTTAATCCCGAACTGCGACCGTATCTAACCGGCGTCGGTAACACGAGGGAACAACCATGCCGGGTCAACATGCGGAATTCGAATGATTTTTCCGATTTTTATTACACACGCGACGATATACGTACATTCAAACAACCGGAGCAAAATGTGCCGGTGATTACGTGGCAGTATTTTTGTCCACGATAAAACCTCCTTTGCGTTTGTCACGTTATCACGGCGAAACTCACTCTGTAAGATTCAGTACTGTAACGTGCTGACACTCGTAGTTGTATAGTCGTACCAATAGGTATGAAATTCCATCAATAAATAAATACATGTATTGCCAATCGGTGCAACATTCTACAACCGATTAAAAAGAAAATATCCGATAGCGGATCGATCGAAGTCAACGACAATTAGAAAGAATTAGAATGGAGGAGAAGAGACGAGAAATGCGAACCATTAACTATCGATATGGTATGTTTAAACTTCCCGAAGTTTATATCCAGTGCGTACTTTCCCTCTTCGGTCGGTTAGCTAATAATAAGCTTCCGAGGCGTTAGTCGAACGACATACTCACTTCAAAGCCCTCAGACTTTGCCCAAAGATTGCCATCGTGTCCCGCAATCGCTGCTTTGGTAACACACCTAGATGCGAGCAGCTGCTTGTCAACGTAATCTTGCCAGCTCATTTTTTAACACAAGCGGCTCGACTCAATCGTTCACCACGCCACTAAAGACACAACCCGTCACTGACTGACTCTTCTCACGACTACCTATATGCGCTCAACGCCGGCCACACTTCTTCCTCGCCCCTCCGCTTCCCGCCTCCAGGGGCTCGCAGCGATCCTCCTCCACCCCGCCAAGCTCTTCGCTCCGAAGATGATCGCGTATTCTCCCCACTCTCGCTCTCTCGCCCCTCCCTCCCTCTCTACCTCTCTCTATAACAGGCCGGTAATTGACTACTGAACAGTTCTGCCAACCTATGGATTCACCAATCGATACATTCAAATCTCTGCGCGAGTCATCCGTAAAATTACACGCCTTCTCCTCTACTCTTTTCTCCACACATTTATTTTATTTACACATTTTGTTGCTCATTGTTCCCAGCGTTTTTATAGTTTGAAAAAAAATTCTCCGCGTAAACGTACTGTGCTTCCGTGCTTCTTACAATCTACGATTATGTAGCCCACGTAGATTTCGAACTCGTGTATTTGCAGCTTACAGTCTCACGTATTTTATACAAATTGTGCATTTTCGGTTATAATTAAGAGCACAGCGATCAAAAAGGCCTTTCAACTACAAGTTCGTTGATCATTATTCGTTTTAGTAACTTTTGCATTATGCATAGACAAAGAATATCATGATCGTGATGTGCTTGCTCGTGGCGACCTCTTGTTAGATATATATGTCGTTGAGTATTGGTCGTTGAGTATATCGGTAGGTATTTACACCTACAAGTTCGCACGTGTTTTACGATTTTGACTTTTAACCAACTTTGAACAATATGAATGGCAAATCCGATATAATTTAACATTTTTGATATATCCACGTTTTCAAAATGCAAGTATCTTGCCCGAACGATGTAAAAATATATAATTTAAGCGCTGGGAAGTCTCTGCCGGAGGTAATTATCTATTTGTTACATCATAAATGTTTTCGTACATGTATATCTTTATCAATTGTATTAATTTTTCATCGTTTAATTCCATCGTCAGTGGTTGTCTGAACGCAAAAGGCGTAGTTTACTAAAGAAAAATGTCGGTGAGTGAAATTGTGATTTATCTATTAGTAAATCTAATAATATGATACGTGTTATGTGTAAATCACGATATTATTTTGATAGATATTCGACGTCGAATTGAACTTATCCAAGATTTTGACATGCCTGGCATCAGCACTTCTATCAAAGTTACAAATGACGGACAATATATATTAGCAACAGGTATATATAAGCCACGTGTAAAATGCTTTGACGTAAAAAACCTGTCTCTGAAGTTCGAAAGATGTTTTGACTCTGAAGTTGCTGCATTTAACATATTGTCGGATGATTATAGCAAAGTATGCATTTGAATTTTGTGTACAATAACGTGTATATAAAATTTTCATTGGATAATTGAATTTAACGTTTAATTCTTTTACGTTTCAGTTGGTATTTCTGCGGTGCGACCGAAGTGTCGAGTTCCATGTTGCTTATGGAAAATATTACATACTCAGAGTACCTCGTTTTGGAAGGGATCTAAAATATCATTATCCATCTTGTGATCTTTTTGTAGTGGGAGATAGGTGTGCTGCACAATCTCTTGATTGAACTGTATCTCTCTAATTAAAATTGCAAATACACAAAATTTACTTTCATTAGTCTGTATTATGTTTCAGTAACGAGATTTACAGAATAAATCTTGAAAGAGGACAATTTCTGCAGTCCTTGTTGACAGAGGCATCGTCTATAAATAAGTGTGAAATCAATCCAGTACATCATCTTCTTACTATTGGAACAGAAGAGGGAAAGATAGAAGCATGGGATCCTCGAGTCAGAAACAGAGTTGGTACTTTAGATTGTGCTTTACATTGCGTTGGAGAAAACAAGTAAGACGATATATCATACTGTAATGCACCAGTAAAATTTTTATACTATTTATTTTATTTATTTATTTATTTGTTGTTGTTGTTATTATTATTATTATTATTATTAAGATTAGAAAAAGTTCCTGCCGTTACTAGTTTAAAATATCAAGCGGGTTTAACACTTGGAGTAGGCACATCAACTGGACAAATATTATTGTACGATATTCGTTCCAATAAACCATTTTTAATAAAAGATCACATGTATGGGCTGCCTATTAAAAATATTGAATTTCATCAAACAATGGATATGGTCTATTCCATGGATAGTTCCGTCGTGAAGATATGGGAAAGAAATAGTGTAAATAAAATTTATGAGTCGATAGATGGAAAAGGCAAATAATAATGGTAATATGTTTGAATACGTTTGAATACTTTGAAACGATATTTTACAGGGTAAATTGTATACGTCCATAGAAGCTCAGCACGATTTTAATGATATGTGCGTCATACCAAACACTGGAATGATTTTAATTGCCAATGAAAATACAAAGATGCAAACGTATTACATTCCTTCCCTTGGTCCAGCTCCCTATTGGTGCAGTTTTCTGGATAATCTAACAGAAGAATTGGAAGAATTAAATTACGAAATCATTTATGATGATTACAAATTTATAACTGAAAAAGAGTTAGAGGAATTAAGTCTTTCGCATTTGAAAGGTACTAATCTTCTTAGGGCTTACATGCATGGCTATTTTATGGACATTCGATTATATAGGAAAGCAAGAGATGTAACGAAACCATTTGAGTTTGAACACTATAAAAAGAAGAAAATTCAGGAAAAAATAGAAGAAATTCGTGGTAGCAGAGTACAGGTATTGAATATTTCATCATTCTATGATGTCATCTTACGGAATATCGTATACGAGATTCTTTATGTATATATTTATATATGTTTACAGATTCAAAAAGTACCGAGTGTAAATAAAGAACTCGCATTGAAGTTGATGGATGACGAGACAAATGCAAAAAAGAAGAAAAAGAATTCTTCTACTCTACTAACGGATGAACGTTTTAAACAACTATTTACTAATCCAGATTTTGAAGTGGACAAAAATTCGGCAGAGTATACGTTGTTAAATCCTGTTATTTCACAACTTGACAAACACAAAATGAAGAGGTTGAAAGTCAAAGCAGATGAGAAAGAAATGAAAGGAAAAGTTGAAATCGATCACATAGAAGATGAACATCATGGTCTCACAAATATAAATATAAATACACAAACACACACACACACACATACACGTATACGTATATGTTATGTATATGTATTATTATCGAATTGATTTAATGGTAAGATTTATATTTTTAGATAACAGCTCAGACGAAAGCTTCATCCACGATGATAGCAGTTCAGAAGACGAAAAACAATGGATCAAGGAAGTGAAAAACCAATACCGATTGATAAAAAAGAATGAAAGACAAATACAAAAAAATAATGAAAGTATGGCAGATACAAACGAACTTGGTACGAACGAACCTCAGTTCTATGAAATCAAAGAACATGTAGAATTCAAAGATGCAAAACCAGTAGCTAAAAAACAAAGCAAGTACGTTATATGGATAGTCGAAAAATATCTTAAATCTACCTGAATCAGTTTGTTAATTTCTTTGATTTTACAGAATTACTTTGGGAGAGAGACTGAGAAGAAATGAAAATGAGGGTCTTAAAATGTCTAGTTCTCGCGGTAACAGAGAAATGACTTTCATTATTGACAAGGTGCATATGTATTATAAACGTTATACGCGCGCACGTAAAGTATACGTGTAATATGTATATTCTTTTTGTATATTCTATATTTTGTATGTTTACAGAAACAGGCAAGAAGAAGAAAATTGCAGGTGAAGAGACATGAAAAAGAATACAAACATTTATTAAGACCAGTAGGAAATTTATACAAAAAGAGACGTTAATATTAATAGCTGTATTTAATTTGTTAAATGCTAATTCTTCCAAAGAATAAACAATATTTTTACATCGCTATTATTTGTTATATTCTGAAGAATAAATTGTCATATTCCTTTGCTTCACCGCCCCGTATTAGAAATTGCTTGCTGCCGCAAATAAATTAATGTATTTCGACGCGATGTGTGTATGGATATCTTGACAAAGGTGAAGTGTCATCTCAAAAGAGCGATATAACAAACTTTCATACGTTAGGGTGAATCACACGGAGTATCGATACAAATGTTTTCTTTTCAAGTTCGAAAGTATTCTACCCGTTCGTCGAAAAAAATGACATTAGTAAGTTTTACATTGTATTTCATTTAATTTTTTTATTTCTACCAGTTGTCATATACCACTTATCATGTGATTGATATGTAATGCTGTTAATTTATGTATTATCAAATTTTAATTTTAAAAGTTTAAAAATAAACATATTTGTTTGAGGTGCTCATTATATTAATTAGTGTTTATTTTGATTTTGGGAATCCATGTTTACATACAAATGATGATTCACAACTACAATTTAATGCTTTCTTAACGGAATATAAGATCTGTGTTCCATTTATGATTTCCGTCTATGATATTATTAAATTGTTATTAAAAGAAGTAAGATTGTTAATAAAATTGTACATTTTATTAATTACATTCTAATCATTATTGTTTACAGGCAAGCAATAATGAATCAAAAAATGGAAAGGACCCTCCTCAGCAAAATCATGAAGAAGGAATTCCGGAATCTACACCATCTAGATTATCAGATTTACGTATGCAAAGTACAGAGGTAAGACTATTTAGCATTTTTCTTCTCAACGGGGTAACTTACATGTCCTTTTTTTTTTATTTCACAATAGATTGGTGAAATTACAGAAATGCCAGATTTTGAAATGCTGAATACATCAGCAGTACTTCATTATTGTGAACATAAAATTTTAAGGCCATATCTGAGGCTATTAGGAGTAATGGGTTTAAAACCAATAAGCAATGATGATTCGCAACGATGCACTTGTTACTGTATTTTTGCAAATCTTCATACTTGTCAAGTTGCAATATTTATGTGTATTGGATATATACTGCAGTACATGGCATGTTTTAGGTAATAACATCTGATACAATACTTTCAATATAGCTATTATCAAGTACGATCGATTTTCTAGAAGAGACAGAGGTTTTTGTTATAAAACAACGATTTTGAAGTTTCAACTTACATCCAGCATCGATGAGGGAAGTTCCAAAGAAATCACTTGTTTTGGAAATGTCATATTTAGTTATCTGATTCCCAGTATTTTACATTTAGTTGCATACGTATATACAGTATATCTGTTTCGAATTAAAGAAAATGAACAATTGCAAAATTTAATGGAACGAGCATTCCTTTTGTCTTCCAATTCTGTAAACCGTGGAAATCAAAGGAGGCTTGTACGGATATTGTGGTTTTTCATAGCATTGAGCCTTGTATGGATAATCATGGCGTTAGTTACAGTAAATATATTGATGGCTCAAGAAATCATTGTATTTCAATGGTTGGAACACAGGCAAGTTGCTTAACATTAATTTGTTCATTTTTTTTTTCACTGAACCATATTAAATTTCACATTTCTTCCAAATTTATTTTTTGCATAGTCAAGTAAAAATAACATTGAAGGTACTTTTAATCATATGCACATTATGGCACGATATGGTTCAAGGAACAATTATAACCAGTTACTGCTTGCAAGGACAGCTTTTACTGGCACATCTGTATTTTCTACGTGAAAAATTACTTCACCATACTTTACCTCCTATAGATTGGATGAAGGTTTGTAATTTGATTCATCTATACGATTGTTCCATTAACTGTTGTCAATAAAGAGAGAAAAAGAAAGAAATAAGTAGGAGAGAGAAAACCAAAATTATGTCTATTACTTCTTATGTCACAGGAAATTAGTGAATTTAGAAAGCTATTGAAATATTTCAATGACGATTTAGGGCCGGCTGTATGCATTTACACGGTTGTAAATTTATCATGGGCTGCAGCAGGCACCATTTGGTTACTCCGATACGATAACAGCGATACGCAAACTAATCCTGTCACATGGATTGAAACACTAAACGTAATTCTTTGGATTTTAATATCAATAGTTCCTTTTATCCAGGTATGTTAGAGTATTATATTAGATTATATTAGATTAAACATCACATCATTGCAAATTAACGTATTTGTTTCTTACAAACCAATATTATATATCTATCATCTATTTTCAAAAAACTTTGAAATTCATCAGGTTATACGATTTTATAACTATTACATATTAAAATACGTTATTTTAATTATTAAAAATAAGAAAATCAACTTATTAAAAATATGAGAAACGAATTTAACACATTTTCTTTTGTGCATACTCCAGAATGAATATTTTTTGATATTTGATAATTACACGTTTTAAATGTTTAAAAATTCAAGGTACAAAAAAAGATATTTAAACTAGTACTATATTATTTTTCCATAGGCAGCTCGCTTAACAACTGCTTGTTCTATGATTCAAAGTATAGGACACGAAGTGCGCATTCGACCATTTGTCTATCAGAGTACACCTGGCGAAGATCTTGATACTATACTTTTATATACATCGTCGTTGAAAATGTACGCCAGACTATTTAGAATACCAATTACAGGTAGATATCTTTGTCTCCTTCTCAGCGTAGGTAGTATCTTGATTCTCACACTAGGACAGTGTCAATTCTTCTAACGTATAGAGAACTTGGTTCAATTAAAGTATCCTTTTGTACATGGTACCTATTTATCATTTCATACGTACATAAATTGATACTAATAACCTTGGGGTCAATTTGGAGTCAAATCTATAATCATAAAACTTCAGTCCTATACTGTACATGTTCTACACTATCGTATTTGTTTTATGCTTATTAAGTTACGAAAATATATACGTAATTATTAAATTTCAAATGTTGATATATGAATTCAGTATAGAATACTAAAGTAGTAAGGTGTGTAACAATTGTTAATAATTAGCCGATTAAATAAAAATCCATATTCAAAACTTGTGCATTTTTTGTATACAATTTCTGTATTTTTGTTCTTAAACACATTATTCAAAGAGTAATAAAAATTTGAATGAAATAGGAGAATCGGTATCACATTATTTCATGGAGTACGATTTTCGAAACTTCATGTACTAATCTGTTTAATTAATTCTTTTACAAATGAAAATTTGTGAAAGTGGAACTAACCTCTTCATTGTATCATTAGAAAAACAAGTTTTATCAATCTGAAAATCGAATTTGTAAACCACTCAGAAATCAAATTAAAATTTTAACTCACAAAAGCACTTTTTGCAAAATATTGTACCGATTTGTTATAAAATTAATTAATTAATTGCATTTAATGCGAATTGCTCGGTTTTTACATTGTTGCGCCATCTACCGTCATGCTACTAATACTAATAAATTTTAAAAATATTTATTTAAGCATTGTACGGATCAAACAGGACACAGGACGAAAGCTGAGAGTCTAATTAAGATAGTCCAAATCGCAAATTTCACCAATTAATCCCCTAAATTAGTTTATTCGACGATTGAAAATTTGTTCGAGTAGCTTAAGGTTACATTAACAGTCTATACAATGAGATCTCACAATGCGGAGGTTAAGTTGTGGCGGGTAGAAAAGGAATAAATAAAGAGAATAAATAAAAGGGGATAGGAAAAGAGTGTTACTATAGAGGAACTTGTATATAAAGCTTGAAGGCCTATGACTAAATTACATTTTTTTTTTTGTGGCGCTTATATTTCGATGTTGTTTATTTTAATGAAACTATCTATGATTTTGAGTAGCTTAATGTCAGGTTCGATTAGAAGTTGCTTGATAGTGATTGGAGGTTTGATGTTACGTTTTTTAAAGAGACAGAGCATTTTTTCTCTGTTTTTGGAGTAAATCGGGCATGCCCAAATTATATGGTCAAGGTCTTGCATTTTGTGCCCACAATTACAGGAGGCATCTTGGATTAGACCAAATCTGATAAGTGAGGAGCCAAGACTGTGATGCCCTGCTCTCGCTCTGTTGATCCATACTATCATGTGCCTTGTGATGTTTTTGTTACGAAACCAAGGTGTGATTGTTCTGTTGTAGTAACGTTGAAAGTAGTTTACTCCCGATTTGATGGCTTTCGTTTTCCACTTTGTTTTAGTGCTTGGGCTTGGATTTTCCGTTTAATTATCTGAATGCAGTCGGTGTATGGTACCCTCAAATGCTGGGGACTTGTTTGTGAAGACGCTTTCTTCGCCTCCTTATCAGCTAGTTCATTACCATAAATACCCGCATGTACGGGAATCCACATTATGGTGATGGAGTTTTCTGAAGTGTTCGCTCTGAAGTGTTGGATTCCCGTTTTAATGTTGGAGATGTACCTGTTAGATTTAGACTGGAGGGGAGCCGCTTTTAGACTTTGAACCAGACTGAGTGAGTCCGTACATATCAGATAGGATTTTGTAGGATCTTTGTTTGCAAAGTCTACTGCTATTTCAACTGCAAGGCATTCGGCCGTGTAGACTGATGCTAAATTGACCAGGGAAGTAGCGAGGATGAGGTTATATTGTGGTACTATACATGCAGCTCCACTGTCGGTCTGTTTTCAGATTTAGAGCCATCAGTAAATATTGTTATGTGTTGACTGTAGTAATTATTGACAAAGTCTAGGAAAATGCTATTTGCTGCTGAGTCTGGAATGGAGTCCAGATTGAAGTTGTCTAATATGTCTGGTTGTACAAATTCCGTTGCAAAGTTATTAAGTTGCAAATAAGATTAGGAAGTGATTCTATGTATGAAATATGTTCTTCAAGAATATGTAGTGATCTGACTAGAGGTCTGTCCTTGCTAATTGCTGGTCTGTAAGTGTGATATTGCGTTTGATATACCTGACAAAAGTCTTCTAGAATTTCACTCATAGGATGAGACTTGTTTGCTATAACTCTCGCAAGATATTTAGCACCTAGGAATGTTGAGCGGTTTTTGATGCTGGGAAGTTTGGATTCTGCTTGGATTACATTAATTCGTGTGGTTCTCCTATAGCCTAGGGCAAGTCTGACGGCTTTGTTTTGTACTCTTTCTAGTTTGCGTCTGTGAGATTTATTGACTGGGCAATACCACATGCTTCCGTAATCTATTTTGGCCCTTATGAGTGATTTGTAGATAATCAATAGGGTCTGCGGATCACAAGGTGCCTCTTAGAAATCTTATAACGTTAAGAGATTTGTTCCATTGTTTAACGACTTGATCTGTCTGAGTTTGAAAGTTGAGTCCATTGTCTATGTAAACCCCTAGGAATTTGACCACTGGTTCACTACCAATGGCAATATTGTCTATTCGAATGGATACGGTGGCTGGCGTGCGCGGAGAGTTCCCGAACCAAAGCACTTCAGTCTTTTCTGTAGCCAGTTCGAGACCAATTTCCTGAAGATTATTTTAAACGGTTTTGATTGCTCTAATAAGTGTAGTTTTGACAGATTCTGGATCATTATCCTGAGCTATGATTGCAATGTCATCGGCGTATTGCGTGATTAGCACCTCACTAGGTAAATTGTCCATAATGTTATGTACATAGAGATTGAAAAGGAGGGGACTGAGCACTCCTCCCTGTGGAAGATCCTTGTAAATTTTGTAGTTCTGGTGGCTTTTCTCTAGATTGCTGCTGCCTATAAACTGAGCATGTCTCTCATACATCATGTTGGAGACAAAGTGGATGATTTTTCCTGTTATTCCGAGTTGGAGGAGTTGCTGCGTTTGGAGAGTTTGTGTTTGAACATTGTCAAGGAAATGCAGCCGCGGTATGTTTGTTAGTTCGGTGCCCTATGTCAGCAGTTGTGACCAGCGTCCCTATGTTGTCAGTGCATGAGCTATCAATATTAAAAAGAATTATTAATTTCAATATTCCGTATCAATAATTTGCATTTTACAAGCGTACATTTCAATGACATCGATTACGTTCACAAATAAATTTGACTGCAATATTCGACATAGTTTGCGAGAAACTGAGTACATTTGAACACATTTGAAACACATAAGACTCTCGATCTATTAAATAAAATTTGAAAATCTTTATTAATGGATATTGATACGTAAATAGCACGTACGATGAGAGCTAGGGGTCTCAAACGGACGATGCAAATTCAAAAGTTGACAAATTATACCTCTTGATTATTTTTTTCGGCAAATTAGTGTAAAAAGCTTCGATTTTGACATGGTGGCGCCATCTAGCGGTTACTCAATAGTACTAATTAATTCTGAAAATTACTTATTTTTGCATTCCACGATCCAAATGTGGTATGAAAAGAAAGCCAAGGATCTAATTAGGGCAATGCAATCACAAAAGTACACAATTCACTTCGCTAAATTAGTTTTCTTCGCAAATGAAAATTTCTCTGTTTCACGGGGTAAGAAACACTAGCGCCGCGTTGTGGCAGAATGGTGGAACTAAACGCTTTATATCAATATTAAAAAGAATTATTAATTTCAATATTCCGCACCAATAATTTGCATTTTAAAAGCGTACATTTCAAAGACAATGACATCGATTACGTGCACAAATAAATTTGACTGCAATATTCAACGTAGTTTGCGAGAAAATGAGTACATTGGAACACATTTGAAATACATGAGACTCGATCTATTAGATAAAATTTGAAAATCTTTATTAACAGATATTGATACGTAAATAGCACGTACAATGAAAGCTAGGGGTCTCAAACGGACGATGCAATTTCAAAAGTTGACAAATTATTCCTCTTGATTATGTTTTTCGGCAAATTAGTGTAAAGGGCTTCGATTTTGACATGGTGGCGCCATCTAGCGGTTACTCAATGGTACTAATTAATTTAGAAAATACTTATTTTTGCATTCCACGATTCAAATGTGGTATGAAAAGAAAGCCAAGGATCCAATTAGGGCAATGCAATCACAAAAGTTCACAATTCATTTCGCTAAATTAGTTTTTCTCGCAAATGAAAATTTCTCTGCTTCACGGGGTAAGAAACACTAGCGCCGCGTTGTGGCAGAATGGTGGAACTAAACGCTGTATACGCATGGCGTCACTACGTGGTCACTGAATGCAAATGTGACAGTTTGCATTAATTACAGAAAAAAATTAAGAGGAATCATTTGTGAACTGTTAGGATTACGTCTTCAGTTTTAGACTCTTCGCTTTCGTTCTATGTTTTGCATAAGTATTGTTTACGTATATAAAAAAATTTTTTTATTTCCCTTACATTAGTAGTGCCAATAGTGAATGTTTAATTTCTCGCAAACTATTGTGAATATTAGATTCAAATTTATTTGTGAACTTAATCGATAGCATTATCTTTGAAATATATCCTTGTAAAATGCAGATTATTAGTGCGGAATACTGAAATTAATTATTCCTTTTAATATTGATATAAAGCGTTTAATTCCACCATTCTGCCACAACGCGGCGCTAGTGTTTCTTACCCCGTGAAGCAGAGAAATTTTCATTTGCGAGAAAAACTAATTTAGCGAAATGAATTGTGAACTTTTGTGATTGCATTGCCCTAATTGGATCCTTGGCTTTCTTTTCATACCACATTTGAATCGTGGAATGCAAAAATAAGTATTTTCTAAATTAATTAGTACCATTGAGTAACCGCTAGATGGCGCCACCATGTCAAAATCGAAGCCCTTTACACTAATTTGCCGAAAAACATAATCAAGAGGAATAATTTGTCAACTTTTGAAATTGCATCGTCCGTTTGAGACCCCTAGCTTTCATTGTACGTGCTATTTACGTATCAATATCTGTTAATAAAGATTTTCAAATTTTATCTAATAGATCGAGAGTCTCATGTATTTCAAATGTGTTCCAATGTACTCATTTTCTCGCAAACTACGTTGAATATTGCAGTCAAATTTATTTGTGCACGTAATCGATGTCATTGTCTTTGAAATGTACGCTTTTAAAATGCAAATTATTGGTGCGGAATATTGAAATTAATAATTCTTTTTAATATTGATATAAAGCGTTTAGTTCCACCATTCTGCCACAACGCGGCGCTAGTGTTTCTTACCCCGTGAAACAGAGAAATTTTCATTTGCGAAGAAAACTAATTTAGCGAAGTGAATTGTGTACTTTTGTGATTGCATTGCCCTAATTAGATCCTTGGCTTTCTTTTCATACCACATTTGGATCGTGGAATGCAAAAATAAGTAATTTTCAGAATTAATTAGTACTATTGAGTAACCGCTAGATGGCGCCACCATGTCAAAATCGAAGCTTTTTACACTAATTTGGCGAAAAAAATAATCAAGAGGTATAATTTGTCAACTTTTGAATTTGCATCGTCCGTTTGAGACCCCTAGCTCTCATCGTACGTGCTATTTACGTATCAATATCTATTAATAAAGATTTTCAAATTTTATTTAATAGATCGAGAGTCTTATGTGTTTCAAATGTGTTCAAATGTACTCAGTTTCTCGCAAACTATGTCGAATATTGCAGTCAAATTTATTTGTGAACGTAATCGATGTCATTGAAATGTACGCTTGTAAAATGCAAATTATTGATACGGAATATTGAAATTAATAATTCTTTTTAATATTGATAGCTCATGCACTGACAACATAGGGACGCTGGTCACAACTGCTGACATAGGGCACCGAACTAACAAACATACCGCGGCTGCATTTCCTTGACAATGTTCAAACACAAACTCTCCAAACGCAGCAACTCCTCCAACTCGGAATAACAGGAAAAATCATCCACTTTGTCTCCAACATGATGTATGAGAGACATGCTCAGTTTATAGGCAGCAGCAATCTAGAGAAAAGCCACCAGAACTACAAAATTTACAAGGATCTTCCACAGGGAGGAGTGCTCAGTCCCCTCCTTTTCAATCTCTATGTACATAACATTATGGACAATTTACCTAGTGAGGTGCTAATCACGCAATACGCCGATGACATTGCAATCATAGCTCAGGATAATGATCCAGAATCTGTCAAAACTACACTTATTAGAGCAATCAAAACCGTTTAAAATAATCTTCAGGAAATTGGTCTCGAACTGGCTACAGAAAAGACTGAAGTGCTTTGGTTCGGGAACTCTCCGCGCACGCCAGCCACCGTATCCATTCGAATAGACAATATTGCCATTGGTAGTGAACCAGTGGTCAAATTCCTAGGGGTTTACATAGACAATGGACTCAACTTTCAAACTCAGACAGATCAAGTCGTTAAACAATGGAACAAATCTCTTAACGTTATAAGATTTCTAAGAGGCACCTTGTGATCCGCAGACCCTATTGATTATCTACAAATCACTCATAAGGGCCAAAATAGATTACGGAAGCATGTGGTATTGCCCAGTCAATAAATCTCACAGACGCAAACTAGAAAGAGTACAAAACAAAGCCGTCAGACTTGCCCTAGGCTATAGGAGAACCACACGAATTAATGTAATCCAAGCAGAATCCAAACTTCCCAGCATCAAAAACCGCTCAACATTCCTAGGTGCTAAATATCTTGCGAGAGTTATAGCAAACAAGTCTCATCCTATGAGTGAAATTCTAGAAGACTTTTGTCAGGTATATCAAACGCAATATCACACTTACAGACCAGCAATTAGCAAGGACAGACCTCTAGTCAGATCACTACATATTCTTGAAGAACATATTTCATACATAGAATCACTTCCTAATCTTATTTGCAACTTAATAACTTTGCAACGGAATTTGTACAACCAGACATATTAGACAACTTCAATCTGGACTCCATTCCAGACTCAGCAGCAAATAGCATTTTCCTAGACTTTGTCAATAATTACTACAGTCAACACATAACAATATTTACTGATGGCTCTAAATCTGAAAACAGACCGACAGTGGAGCTGCATGTATAGTACCACAATATAACCTCATCCTCGCTACTTCCCTGGTCAATTTAGCATCAGTCTACACGGCCGAATGCCTTGCAGTTGAAATAGCAGTAGACTTTGCAAACAAAGATCCTACAAAATCCTATCTGATATGTACGGACTCACTCAGTCTGGTTCAAAGTCTAAAAGCGGCTCCCCTCCAGTCTAAATCTAACAGGTACATCTCCAACATTAAAACGGGAATCCAACACTTCAGAGCGAACACTTCAGAAAACTCCATCACCATAATGTGGATTCCCGTACATGCGGGTATTTATGGTAATGAACTAGCTGATAAGGAGGCGAAGAAAGCGTCTTCACAAACAAGTCCCCAGCATTTGAGGGTACCATACACCGACTGCATTCAGATAATTAAACGGAAAATCCAAGCCCAAGCACTAAAACAAAGTGGAAAACGAAAGCCATCAAATCGGGAGTAAACTACTTTCAACGTTACTACAACAGAACAATCACACCTTGGTTTCGTAACAAAAACATCACAAGGCACATGATAGTATGGATCAACAGAGCGAGAGCAGGGCATCACAGTTTTGGCTCCTCACTTATCAGATTTGGTCTAATCCAAGATGCCTCCTGTAATTGTGGGCACAAAATGCAAGACCTTGACCATATAATTTGGGCATGCCCGATTTACTCCAAAAACAGAGAAAAAATGCTCTGTCTCTTTAAAAAACGTAACATCAAACCTCCAATCACTATCAAGCAACTTCTAATCGAACCTGACATCAAGCTACTCAAAATCATAGATAGTTTCATTAAAATAAACAACATCGAAATATAAGCGCCACAAAAAAAAAAAAAAGAAATGCAATCTAGTAATAAGTCTCAAGCTTTATATAAATTTTTTCGATTTTTGGGCATTGAAATGCTAGCGCCACGTAGCGGTGAGACGGTGGAACTAATCTGAGCCAGCTTGTTTTTTGTTGGAACTAAATGGGTATATTGGAAAACTCCAATAGATGGCAGCACCTCGGTTCTTTATAGATAAAGAAAGCATTATTGTATTGCGACGAGGACAGAGATACGTGCGCGCGCCAGACAAGAAAAGATACATTGTGTGACAAGGAAAGCAACATATTTTAGTTCGTGACTTCACCGCTGCGCTAGTATTTCAATGTCCGTCGCGGCGCGAGTATTTAAAAAAGCGAGTTCAACAGCGGCGACACTGATTTAAAATGAAAAATGAAAAAAATAAGGAAGCAGTAAATATTTTGTATTCTCAGTTGTTAATAGTCAATCAAAACAAATCGTTGTTGTAAAATCTTGTTAAACATTAATTAAAGTAAATAGTTATTGTTGTAGTTTCTTGCGGAATCTCGTAATATATTTATTTAAAGGAGTAAACTTGTAAGGAGTAATATGTCCATAAATTGATTTTTCACTTACAAAAAAAACCAATTAATAGGATTAATTTCTGAACTTTTACGACTATATCGCCGGAATTGTATCCTCCACTTTCCTCTTGTATATGTTTCATTTGACGCATGTTCAAAGATTTACAAATTGTCTTCAATAGAACAAAATTTGCAAATTCTTTTCGATAGAACAAACGAGTTGTTCATATACTATTTAATTTCTCGCAAAATTTATTTTTGTAGATTGTTGTCTATGAAATATAAACTTTCTCGATAGGCTTCCGTTTAAAATTATTAGTTACACTTCGTCACTAAATTGTGACAATTGTGAAATGACTTAACAGGTAGCACGGACTCGTGTATTTAACGTATATATGCATTTACTTAAAAGTGATACTTTTTAACTGAATTGTACATAGCCTTGTACAATTACATTCTGTCGAGTAAATTGTTAGTAATAACTTCTAAAATTAATTTCAAATAATAAAGTAATATTTTCTTTTAATTTCGAGAAAATTTTTCACGTAGAAAATCGTAAATTAAAAATTGTGTAAAATAACAAGTAACTTGCAGTATTTAAAAGGAAATGACTATTTTCTGTAACTGTTTTGTACAATTAGCAAAACTAACAGTTCATAGCTTTCCTGTATCTTCACAGGAAAAATATCATTAGCTGGAATTGGAAAGAAAATCGTGTGACCTTCAAAAATCCCGCTTGTTATACGTTTCAGAGCATTGTACGTTTTATACATCAGGTATGTCTACTCTGTCCTTAATCAATGGTTGAAATATTTGTGGATTTGCGATGTCTCGCTGTATCATTGTGTTTTTGACGATATCGAACCTAATAGACAGAAAGTATACGTCCCGAAAAATTTTTTGTCTCGTTCGTTCAAATTCGTCGATTTTATCATAAATAAGATCATGGATTTGCTAGGATCTATCTTAAATTCAATGGACAAACCTCCTACAATCAGTGACAAACAAAAGGCATTGATGAAAAGTTAGTTAAAAGTTAACCTATGTCATAAATGGCTATGCGATTTATTAATATTGATAAAATGATTTTTACTATGTAGAGCAAAAAGAGGAGTATCAGAAGCATCAAAAAGCAGAAGCCGAAAGGTTAAAACTTTTCCGGGAGAAGGTTTGAATTTTCCACTTTTTTTATTCTGACTGTTTCTTGAATAAGGTTATTGCTAGAGCATTGCAATGTTTTCTTTTTTTTTTTTTGTTAATCCAGGTAGAAGGGAAAATTAACAAATTTCTTCAGGATGACGACGCGAAGGAATATAAATTTCCTCCGATGGATCAAATTCATAGGAGTATAATGTATATGATAAAAAGACAATTATTATAACATGTATATATATGTGTACGCAATTGTTAACAAGATAATACCTTGATGTCTTTTACTTCTTAATAGACACGATGTTGCTGAAGTGGCAAACATATGGGCATATTCATTTGGCGAAGAAGGCATTAACCGTCACATTGTCATTTTTAAGAGAGAGTATGCTCCGTCTGAAGATCAGTTGAATGCATTGCGTAGAGGAGAAGAATGGAACGAAGAAATAGCAAGAAGATTAATAGAGGAGAGAGAAAAACGAGCCAAAGAAGAGCAAGAAGCTGCTGCTAAACCTAGAAAACGAAAAGACAATTTTGTACCAAATAGTTATTACAAGGACAAGTATCAACATTTAATTGGAAAAGAAGCTGCGCTGGCAGCAGCAAGAAAGACGGAGGCTAATAGTAGTTATGGCTGTGGTAAGTAAACAACCATACCTTTTCAGCCCAGTTAAGCATGTTTTCTTATTGGTACGGTCATTTCAGTCCCTAGTGAAAATAAGAAGGATCAACGAAGTATAGAGCAGACATTGGCAGACATACGAGCTAAGAAAAGGAAGTTGCAAACAACTATCAAGGAGTCAGAACATACAGACAAACGTCCAAATAGAACTGTATAATATATTTAATATTCGTTTAATTTTTGATCTGTAAATATTTCATATTAATTATAACAGGAAATCATATATTTCAATGCAAAACTATTCGCACTTTCCTGATTGTAACACACATACTCTTACTTTTTCTCTGTATAATGAGTATTATTTTATGTACCTGCTGCGATGGAAACAGGGAAAAATGTTAAAACCCAATATATGTAATTACTAAAAGAAATTCAAATTAACTTATATGTACAATATAATACAGACGGCACGTATACTGTGAAACGTTCTATTATTTTCTTTGTAAATTGTTTTCTACACTTCTATGTGTACACTTGCAATTTTACTTTATTATTAAATATATTCCGTGGCAGAATATTTTGGTATCGCGGTTTTAGAAGCAGATTTTGGTTTGGTCGGAGACGATGAATCGAATACGATTTGTTCCTTTAGAGCCAACAGTTTCTTAAAGATTTGATTTGTCGTTGACTTGTATAACTCTAGTCCTCGCATGATTACAACATCTCGAATATACGAAGCATTATCATACACCAATTGTTTCTAAAGATACAAATTAAAGAAAAAAAATATTTATTCAAATGTTAAAAGTCATGACAAAGAGACAAGATTTCCATATATATATATATATACACACATATATATAGAAAAAAGGAAGAAAACTAATTACCTCCAGTTTTAATTTCGGATTCGTAAGCGACACAATTATGTATTGTACTTGAGTTCGCATCACCGATACTAAAACCATGTCTATTACAGCCATTAACTCTGGTGTGGCGACGCTGAGACAATCTTCTAATAGACTTACGTAAAGTCTCGAAAAAGTTAAAGTGTTATCAGTTAATGCTATCCAACAATCGTTTGTTAAATAAAACGATGGAACAGTTATTCCCAGGACCTCGAATTCTGACAGTAGTTTTTGAACGTTTTTGGAAGTTTCTAAATTTGTCGGCCGCCACTTGTCTTCGGCTATGTGCTTTTTCACGATCTCAACGTATTTCTCGCCCGTATCTTGTATAGCTTTTGCTAACGGGGATCTGAGTTGACCATCCAATTGATAACGAAAATCCATTCCTAACTGTGTTAACTGTAAATTGATGAACGCCACAAAGTGTTTTATATATTTTTTTTTCATATACAATAGTAAATAGCAATAAACTGTATCAACTCTGAGAACTAACGTACCTGATCGCAATGACTCCGAACACAAACTATACATTCTACCAGTGTGTTTAAAGACACTTGTGGAATAAAAAGCTGTTTAGTTAAATGTGTCGTTAAGTGTTTTATTTCTTGGCTACACCAAACAACCAGACCTACGTTTCATATATAAAATGAGAAAAATAAAAAAAAAACGACGGTCGATTTTGTACGATATTGTCGATTCGTAATATTTTCAACTTACCAGATGTACAATTCGTCGATTGTGGAAAAATTTTCAAGAATTCTTTCGTGATCTCAACGATATTACTAAAAGCAATTGCGCTAAGTTGCTTCACGTACGGTGCGGTAGCTCCTTCTCTTTTTACTCGTTTTAAACGTGCCTTTAGTACAGCACCGCATAGCCGCAAATACAGCTGACAAGCTTGAGCGCTTCTATTTAATTGTATCAATAGTTTTACCACGCGTCGCGCGCTTCTCAAACCTCCACCTTGCAACGATTTCGCTTCCGCGCTTGATTCAAGTTCCTTCGTTAAAACGTCGACTAACGATCTCCCTCTGTCGTTTATTTTTAATTGGATTTCAAGCAGAAGCGGTGTCAGTTGCGCATCTTTTAAATAGGCTTTTGCTTTCTCCAAAAGACCATAGGCTTCCTCAAAGTGACGTTGCGCTATACAAGAATCTAAATCCTCTGCCACTTCTAGCATCCATTCTGGTGGTGGTTCGTGATATTCCGTATCTTCATCGTCTACACCTACGAAAGAATAACTGAAAAATTTAATTCAGCTTAATCTAATTTAAGTTCGTTTAATTATACAAATTTCACCAAACCATTAAACATACCAAGGGTATTAGAATCAAGTGACATCGACCTAGAAGGTATTGCTTTCTCCTCCTTCGACCGTTTATCATTATCTGTCGCTTCGTTCGGATTGTCTTCGATCAACTTCATTCTCTTTGCTTGCTCGCATTTGTCTAACCATTCTTTCTGTAAAAATAACAAATAACTTAAAACTTGTTCTTGCCATTTTTATAAATACTTCTTTTGTCGTACACTAACTTTACTCGTTGCAGTTGCACACTGAAATACTCTTGTATCAGAGAATGCCAGAAGTTTGAATGCTAACTTTACCGTTCCTAGATCTCTAACATTAACAATAGCCAAACTTTCAAGGTTATACACAGCTTGCATCTTGTATCTTGGTGGTCCTCTCCTATTACCGTTTGCTAACCAAGAAGCAATCATTAAAATATCATTAAATAAATAAGCATGAACTCTTTTCAACGGCGTCCCTTCCAAAGGATCTAACTCCAGCAGTGAACCTTCGTGTAAACATATACGGCCGGACGTCTCTGCCAAGCTCTGTCAAATGAAATCAGAAAACCATCATCGTTATTTATCATCGTTGCCACTCTAGAAACGTGATATTTTGCAACTTACCATAGCACCTTCTACGTTCTCTAGTAATTGCACCAACTTCTGTTTCTGTTCCTCTTCTTTGGCAGTGGAATCATTAACATCTTCTACCTGGGATTCAGACAAGTCTCCAAAAGTAACGCCGGTAGTCCTGGTAGATCCTAATGTACTCAATAACGAACGTTGCTCGCTGAGCAGTTGAGACAATTGATACATTTCACTTTCCAAGTGTGAAATTTCCTTAGCAGTTTCTATAAACTGCATATAATTCTGATAAACATTACGCTTTAATTGCGCAGAGGTATTATTCGCCAACTCTTGAATTTTTGCTCTCTGTTGTCTCAATTCGTCTGCTCCAACACATTGTGCGCTAAGTTCTTTCACAACTGTAGGAAAAACAAATGTATCATGTTTCTTCAAAATCCTGTCTTTAAAATCCAAAGTATCGAACTCTATGTTCTTGCTTAGTCGTGAACATCTACCTACACTTTTCGGGATTGAAATCTTCGGTGGCAAAGACTTTTGCTAGACTGTTAGCCATAGTAAAAAAATATTCGCTACAAATATTCTAAACGATATTTTTTATTTATTTTACTTTTTAGTTGGAAGGACGACGAATAAAATTTTTATCACGTCCTAAAATTTCTTATTATTACGTTTGTTCGCATCATCCACGCGAGTATTTCCAACGCTTTCCATACGCTTGTAAACATTTAAACAAGTTTGGTTGTGTCTGTCCAACCTATCTCCTATTCCACGATATCTACATAGTCCAACGTTTTTGACGTTTCTCGCTGATTACAAGATCGTATTACCATTGATCAAAGATGATACAGATTAGATACTAAATGGGACTTTGTGTCTCAAGGCCTGAAATACCGATCAGGAAGAAGGTCGTTCAATTTTTAGCGTATACTTAAACAATTGGTGAATATCAAGTAAAGTGATACAAGTTGATCGATCAAGATGAAATTCATTACAGTGTTGTTAAATTGTATATCTGCGGATTCCGAAATCTATACGAAATCTATACTAATATCTGAAACCATTCCGTTTCGTGTTATTTCGTTTTTATGTATTCGTGTATGCATCAGAAAGAGTTTTACGAATTTGTTGATGAATTTTTTCACATAGTACTGTCAGTGTATTAAAATTAAAAATTTTAAATTATGAGAAAACACACGTATCAACACACGTTTCGAGTATATAATCATTTCTATTTTGTTATTTTTAAAAGTAAGGGATCACCTGAGCACCAAAACGTGGGACACGAAAAAGCATTAGATGTCCGATCTGTCCCACTTTTAGTCAATGGTAATATTTACCAGACGAAGGAAGTTGATTTTCATTTTTAAAATGAAAATACCAAATTTTTATATGATACTCTATTATATTTATGCCATTACGTTTATTTTCTTCATTATATTTATTATATTTGTTTTATGTTCGCCGTATAAAAATTTAATGGTTTTATACTAAACAGAGCTTCTGTTTAGCATAAAATATTTTATACATCTTTTGTATAGCCGTTCAAACTGTCAGCCATTCGAATCTTAAAGACTTCGAAAGTATAAAGCATTTTGTCAAATCTCAAATACGATTAATTTCATACTTCACATTTTTATTCACAACTATAATATAGTTTTATTCTTTTTATTTACATGAGACGATGTAAATAAACCAAGATGTATTGGTTATGAATGAGAACTGTCATATTTGGTATAAATATATAAACGGCATAACGGCAATGCGTTGTTAATCTTAACAAATAAATTTATTCAATTCGTATTATTTTACGGAAAACTAGCATACTGGTATGATATTTGAATATTAACAAGGTAACAATTTCATTTGTAAAATGCATAATTACATCTGTTTATACGTACATATATGTGTGCGTGTGTGTATTTTTTTTTTAACCTCAATATTAAAATTTGTACAATTTATACGAATTTTGTTTATATCAGGGACAGATATAATTTGGAAAGATTTTGTCAATTTAATGGAGAGGTATGTAAATTCTTAAATTCTGTATCAAAAATGTAGTTTTTAATACTAATGGTAGTTAGTAAACATTTGTCGTAACAGACTCAATATATAAAACAATAAAATATCACTTGGAAGCAATGAATGTACAAAAAATGTTGCCAATCTCGTCGAAAGATTCAGAGACCAAGGACGGTGATGGAAGAGGTACAATTAAAGTTATAGACCGTCCAACGTTCATACTGAAAACGAGAGAAGGCGAGAACAGAGCTGTGTCACCAAATCAACGCAATGGTGGTAACAAGTACAAATAGTTCCTTGCTTAAAGATATACTTAAAAAAATATACATAAAGTTACGTTTTTCACTCGTTAAATGTTTTGTCAAATTTCAGAAAAGAGGGTGATTCTACCAATGTTCCAATGAAGATACAAGATCGTAGGTCTCTTCCTCTCTTTTTAATTCTAAATTTGCGTTTTCAATGTCA
The DNA here is from genome assembly GCA_032399595.1 of Tetragonula carbonaria. Taxonomy (NCBI): domain Eukaryota; kingdom Metazoa; phylum Arthropoda; class Insecta; order Hymenoptera; family Apidae; genus Tetragonula; species Tetragonula carbonaria. Next base: position 8,391,488 of record JAUCRC010000016.1, read on the forward strand.
GAACTTGATAGATATGTTTTTTCTAGCGGTTCGTACTGTACTGTCAACATGTCCTGAAATGACAAGTTGCGTAAAATTTATGGATGAAAATATGCAACTCTGTGAAAGCCCTCTTGAATTCCTATATGATCAGCAAGATTTCTTGGTTGTGGGATGTTTAGGAGCTCAAGGTGTTGGAAAATCAACCATAATGTCTCTTCTAACATCTAACATTGCGTTAGTATCATCCGAAAAACTTGAATTACACAATTACACGATTTTGTAGAAACGGGTTCGAAGTTTTAATTTTTAAATTCTTGAAACTCGAAATCTTTTTTGCGTTTCAAGGAGTTTCAAGAGTTCGACATTTCGAGCGAGACCCATTCTTTGTAATTCTCTTACAAAGCTTTCTATTTTTTTCGGTCTAGTATAATCTATTTCATCGATACAGGTCTGGTATATTTCCAACTCAAGATACGTCACATCATGAAAGTGGTGCAAATTGCACTATTGGTATTGATTTTTTCGTGACAAAAAATCGAGTAATATATTTGGATACACAACCTATACTCTCGGGATCTACTATAGATTATTCCACATGTTACGATCAAAAAAAATCTACAACAGACTTTATAAATACAGAGACTAATTTAGAGCTGCAATCCTTACAATTTGCAGCATTCCTTTTTTCAGTTTGTCACGTTATTATATTTGTGCAGGATTGGTTTGTTGATCCAAACTTAGTTAGGTAAGTGTAACAATATACCTACTGCAAAATAAATTTTTCAAATTACAATACAATTCGTAGATTTTTACAAACTGCGGAAATGTTAAAGCCATCCTCTACTAGCAATATGGATCAAGATTATGTCGAATATTATCCTCATATTGTGTTTTTACATAATAAAGCTGAATTGCAAGATTTCACGCCTCATAGTATGGAGAAAGTGAAAGTAATATATATATTGTTAGAGGCATAATGTATTGTTGACAACTTGAAAATGTTAATTAAACACGTCAATTACATTAATAACGTTTGATTATTTATGTACTTTCAGGAATTTTATAACAAATTATTCTCCAGTTCTAGATTACAAACCCACAGTGGTTTGGATTTGAGTAATAATTCTATGGAGGCAGGATTAAATTTATTTTTTATACCTCGCATCGTAAACGAAGGTACAGTATTTTAACAATTGCAAATTAAGGCCTCGTGTTAAATCAAATTAAATTTTTACTTTTTTAAATTAAATTTTTAGAAGAACCTACAATACGCCAAAACCGGAAAAAACTGATGGAAAAGCTAAAAACAAAAATACATGGTGTTACTAGAAATCCAATGACACCAACTACCTTGACAGAAAAAAATTGGTAAAGAGTTAAAATTAATTCATTTTTATTGTATCTTGTAGCAATTTCTTTATAATTAAATTGCGTAGGTACCACTACGTTTCAAGAGTAATGGAAGCAATTAAGAAAAGTCATCTTTCTTCCGAGTATGGAAGGTTAATGCCATAGTCTTCAGTTACGCTATATGTGCAACAAATGAGTTTCACGTGAAGCAATGTGCGAAAAACGATATAAGAAGAAAACGCAATAATAGATTGTTCAATGTAATTAACGCTCTTTTTGTAACAAAAAGTCATCGTTATTTATTTAGATTCGTAACATCACAGAAGTTGGAAAGTAATGATTTTCTACGTTTTCTGCGTAAGGTGTGTGTATATGTATGTATGTATGTATGTATATATATATATATATATATATATATATATAAAACAGTATGTAAAAATCGAATAAATCAAAGAAAAATTGATATACATTATCGTAATTACAATTACATTATCGTAATTACAATTACATTATCGTACCATAGTTGTTACAACAAAAAAAAAAAAAAAAAAAAAAAAGCATTTTTTATTCCTTACCAAACACATTGAAACAAATCGAACAAAGTACAGCTCGTTTACGAATAATCTTCTTGTTCGCTATCAGCCTGCTGCATCGAGGCCATTTGTGCAACTGCTTGCAATTGTTGCCACTGTTGTTGTTCAGCAACTGCTTGTTCTTCTCTTGCTTTTGCAAACAATTCTTGTTGCTGTCTAAGAAGTTCTTCTTCCGGAATTCCTAAATTTTCTAGTCTGGTACTCTGTCGTCTTCGCTTAGCCGCGACAGCTTTGCAATCTCGCAAGACTGCCTCAGCTTCTGCGCTATAATCTCCAAATCCAAGCTTTTCAAGCGCTTGAAGCACATGTTCGGCATTGATTGTTTTCTTCTGCTGCTGATTACAAATTTCATTCGCTTCAGAGGAAAGTAAGTGAATAAATTCCGTGCAACAGTTTAATATCAATTCCCGGGATTCGTTTGCTACGCGTACATGTGGTAAAATTTCCTTAATCATTTTGTTGATTGACGCACGTGGCAAAGTCAATTCATCGTCTTCTGTCGGTGATATGGCAGCCGAGGCCATGTTTCTCTACAAACAAAAAATTAGTTCGCTTTTGACATGTATGTCTATGAATTTATGAATCGTGAATTTATTTCTGTCACTTTTTCAACTTTTTTGATTTTTACCGATCTATTGAATATATTCTAGATTCTAGAATATATTCAATATCATATGCACGTGTACACTGATTGGTTTTTGAAATTATTCCAGGTATTTATATACAACGCAGTAAAAAAAGAAGAAAGAAATAAAAATAGGAAAAGATGTAATAACATCTATATTTTTTCCTTTTTCTTGTTCCCTGTCTTTTCAGTACTTTGGATCAGTACCTTAAATCAGCCAAACTGTTAATACAAGACATGCAGATACAACTACTATATTTAATATTAACTATTGAGCTTATCGTGAGCTTATCGGGCACTTGAAAATTTCATTCCTCACCATGAGAAAAATTATCAGATAAATTGTTTGATGATAATACGTTCACTCTGTAAAAGAAGATAACTTTGATAATCCTGATTCCACAATTAAATACAGTGCAATCATTTAGTTACTCGTGTTTAAATTATTTAATTACTCATGTTTATAATTCGAAAATGATTATAATGGTTATAATTCGGAAATGATTTTACGTTAGTACGAAAATGTTAGTACGAATTCAATCGTCGTTGATGTATGTTGCCTTCGTTTTATCTTATTTATACAACAAGAACTATGCGGAAAATACGAACGAATTTGTTGGAGCCGTGCGAAACTTGAGTGTGAAATTTTTACAAGATTTAAACTATAAAGAAAAGCAAGATGCATATCATTTCTTAAAATTGAACATATCTTGGTTGCCACCGAATAGTACTAAGCAGCCGTCTTCTTATAGGTAAATTTTTGAGTAATGCGTAAAAGAATATTTTGTTACTTTATGATTGATTTGTCTTGTTTTGTACTTGCGTACGATAGCGTTATAGTCACAGGGATATCAATAAGGGGAGAGGCAAGTGTCACAGAATGCCCAAAAGGATCATTTTTCTCTATATTAAAGGATAACACAAAACACAGCGTAGTGTTCCCTGAATACAATGATTTATTTAATATCCCAGATCTATATGTACAACCTAATTGTTCGTACAAGGTACAAGTCTTTGCCAATCCAAGATCAAGATATGTACTAAATGCACCTGAAGTAAGTTATTCAGGGTATAAATATAATATATACAGTAAATATGAGTGATTTATGTAAGATATGCAAGATTAATGAAAAGTTTGCTTAAATTTTATAGGTCCTGTATACAGCTCCAAGTAATTGTGTCAATGCCAAAACAATACTGCCAATTCCAAAAGTAAACATTTTTCAAAGAGAAGATAAGATTGTTATAACTTGGAGCCCAACTTTGAACACATCTAACGTTCAATATTATAAAATCAGGTATGTACAAGGACAATTCAATGTATAATTAACATGCTTATTTAAACATTTGTTTCGTAGCATTGGTATACTACTCTTTCTATCAAAGAAAGGGTTACCTGTTTATAATATGACAGAATTAGCACTAATACCTGCAAATCAAACTACATTTTCATGGGATTTGAAAGCTAATAATCAGCACACAAAAGTTAAAAATGGCTACAAAATAGCAGTCAATGCTGTCGATCATCACGGATGCACTGGATCAGAAGGAGATATCATTATACACTCCATATCATCAACGAACCGTGATATAGTAAGCTACCACTTAAAATTACAACACAAAAAGGAGTATATATACAAGTATATCATTGTTTGTATGTTTTTTAATATGTTTTTAATGTTATTTTTTTAGTGGCTTATATTAATTGGAATATTAACTAGTTGTATTCTATTTGGAATTGCAAGCTTCCTATTGTATCGTAACTGTAATTTCTTTGTAGTACGTGAAAGTAGTAAGTCTGAAATGTATGTAGTTTCTGGATACAAATGTAAATTGGCAAGAACAATACTTCAAGCGTACAACACTTTGTACATCAAATACGAATCGGGGGTAAATAGACAATCTTACGTGCGCAGCAACTTTTCTGCTATTAATAAAAATGATTTTCATAGGAAGGTTCATATATAGTAGATACAGACAATTTGAAAGTGCCATTTAAAAGTGTAAGATTAATGCGTGAATTAGGTACTGGACAGTTTGGAAAAGTACATCTCGGTCATTTGGATGATAAAGATAAAACTTTAGTCGCCGTAAAAATGTCTCAACAAATAGATATATCCAAGGATTCTGAAACACGGCAGGAATTTATAAAAGAAATTGAAATAATGAAAATAGCTGGGAATCATCCTCATTTAGTAAGCCTCGTAGGCTACTGCATTCAACCTACAGAACCAATATGTATCGTGCTTGAATATATGCAAGGTGGAGATTTGTTAACCTATTTGCACGATCAAAGGAACCAACAATGTGAGAAGATTTGATCATCGTGAAGTATTATTAGCTTGTTACAATTTCATTATTACAATCAACATGCTACTAAAAAGCTAATATAATCTGAATTTCCAGTTTTCTGTGACTCTATGTATTCTACCACGCGGAACAGAACAAATAATTACAAGTCTGACCAATATACAAATATTGCCAATAATTGTGAAGAAGGAATTGACGTTTCAAAAAGTAAATCGTTTATCGATTTGTAATTATAATTACATTTAATACAATCCGAAGAATCTCGACGTAATTTAATTTTTAGCTTTGTACGCTAGGATGTGTTCTGCGATACAGACTAAAATAAATGGTTTCAAATCTAGACAATACACAAACATTACTAGTAATTATAATGAAGCAACAGATAACGAAGGAAGTTGGATTGGTAGAATAAAAGGGCATCAGTTTTTAAAATTTGCTACAGAGATTGCTGCGGGTATGGAGCACTTGGAAGCTAAAAGGATTACTCACAGAGATCTCGCGGCGAGGAATATTCTTCTTAGTGCAAACTTGACCGTCAAGGTATTTAATATAAAGTTTTTAACATTTCTAATTTCGTTAAAGCTGAATAATATCTTTAACAAGGTCTAACAACAACATTCAGATTTCTGACTTTGGGCTTTCTCGCAATGGTATATACATAATAAAAAACGCGGAAGAAAAGACACATCATCTGCCAATTAGATGGATGTCGCCAGAAGCTTTGTACAAATTAGCCTTCTCTTCGAAAAGTGATGTGTGGTCTTTTGGAGTGGTACTCTGGGAAATTTGTACGTTAGGCGATTTCCCTTACGCGAACGTACAAGATGATCGTGTATTACGTCACATCGTTCACGAGAACGGACGTTTGGAACAACCAGACAACGTTCCTTCGAGTGTTTACAACTTAATGCAGTCTTGTTGGGTTACAGAGTGTGAGAACAGACCAAATTTTACGCAACTGCTCTCCGAGCTACGAATTCTAACCGCATCCTTCAACAATTCATTCCGAACAATACCTAACCCCTGTTACGCGCTAGCACTGCCAGACAAAATTACATAATCCACTCCGTTTACACATTTATTTCTGCACGTTTAAGAAACTTCTATTAACCATTTCTAACTATTCTTACACGTTTAAACACTCCAAACAGTAAGAAATAAATATATAATTCAAAAGGAGACAAAAGGAAAAAAAAAGTAGATACACGTACTACTTACGTTATTTCATCTATCCTACTATCTAACGCATTCACGGACGTTGTGATTGAATTACAACTTTTAGACGCAACGTCGAGAAACAAACGTTAGTTTTCTATACATCTAGAAAACTAACAACTACGTTGTAACAATAAAATACCTGTTTCTGCTTCCGATACAAATAAATTTCACTTCTCGTTTTTTCAAAACCTTGCACCTTCGTACGGTGCAAATCATCCGTGTTAAAGAGAACGTAAGTTAAAAAAAAAGTAATAAATAATAGAGAAAACAACGAAAAATAAATTTGATAAAACGAATCAATTCGAAGAAATTTGGAAACAGCCAAATTTTCATAAGTTTTCGTTTTATGAAAATCAACCTTTCAATTTAGAGTTTGTTCGATTTTAAACTTGAATCGATCGTTCGATTTAGGTTAGTTTCTTCATCAGTTTGACGAAGCGTTATCGTTATTAACGGCGTAATGGTTGGTTTTCATGAAACTAATTGTCGCAGAAGAGAATGAATTTGTCGACAGCAGAGCTGACCGTTATCAACTGACCGATATTTAATTGATAATATATTTTTTTCTATATTTGATCGTGACTGTACCGTGATCTCACCGGTATTTTACTGTAAAAATGTGTTTGTACCAAACAACGCAAAGAGGACGTTGTTGATCGTTTAGAAAAATGTGCTGTGTAGGTAAATTTTGGTTAGTTCAGTATTTCGATGATGTTTGATCGTGAAATTTTGCACACGTAATAATTTCATCTTAATTTCGCATAATTTCGTCTTCTTTTAGCGAAGATTGACAACATTGACAACAGAAAGGGAGAAAAGTGCAATATGAGTGGAAATGACGAAACATCGGATAGTATAGGTTACGACACAGCTGTGGATGGTAAGTCCATTTATTCTTATTTATTTGATTTCCACGTTATTTTATTTTTGGGTCGTGACTTTCGTTTCTCTTATCGTTGTCAAAATTATACATTTAATTATACGTATTCAGCTAGACTGAATTAGCTATTACGCGAGTAACTCACGTTTCTCATTACTCCGGTAGATTTGATATTTTTGTCAAACGGTATTTACGACGTTAGTTCGTATGCTACTCGGTAATAGTATAAACCAACTACTCGTGTTTGACATTTCAAAGTGTTCAAAGTGTTCAAAGTGTTCAAAGTGTTCAAAGTGTCGATCGAATGGAAATGATATATGCGTTGTAACTAAACGCACAAGTGTTAAGTTGCAAGCGTTAAGTTGCCCAGTCAGGAAATTCGGACAAGTTAAAAATATACGTGCCCCAAGTAGAAAATGCGAGTGTTGTAACTAGAAGTGTTATAACGGTAGGTCCTATTCCAGCTATCGCAATATCTCTAGTTTTTATGCGACCTGCTGCAGTAGCGATTGCATTCGGCGGTGTGCCTACTGGCAAGTGAAACGAGAAAGAGCAACACAGAGAAGCTGGCATCATCAAGAACAGTGGATGTATCCTTAAAGCGACGCACTGAAACGATCATCGTATAAATATGTAACGATCAGTGTACGCGTTAGTTTGTCAAACAAAATGCAAACACGAATTGGGAAATAAATGTGCTTTGGAGGACCTGCTTACCATCTCTGCCAAAACTGGCAAGATAATGTTCGCAACTGCAACGTTTGATGTCAGTTCTGTCACGGTTTCCGCAAACACACATACAATAACCAATATTGCAAACGGATGTATCAATTTTAAAGCAACAAGAGCATTTCCAACAATAGAGGAAAGGTTGGAACTGGTGCTGCCAGCTGAAATGGCAAATCCACCACCCAATACTAAGATCAAACTCCAATGCATCTTCTGATTGATCATTTTCCAACTAATCATGTCCGGCGACGGTTTGGTTGGACGATTAATCGGATCCGAGTCAAACGCTCGGAGGAAATCTAGTTTGGACGGCAGTACGAAGAAGAGAATGGTGACGCAAGCGGCCGCTGTCGAATCTTTCACGTGTCTGCAAAGAACTACGTTTGTTGAAACGAGTTTCCCCTTTCAGGAAAAGGGAGGGCAAGGGCAAAGAAAGATGGAAGCAAAGGAAGATGGAAGAAATAACAATATAACTATCAACTTCTCAACGAGCTCAGCAGCTCGTATAGTTTCTACATGCACGGACGGTACAACCGCGACAATCGCGCGACACAGGAAAGGCTTGGAAAGATACGAAATAAAATTCTACGTATGAAATGCGTACGAAATCGTTGAGAAATTAATGAATTGGAATAGAAAAGAAAAGAAAAGAAAAGAAAAGAAAAGAAAAGAAAAGAAAAGAAAAGAAAAAAGGATACCTACAAATTGGTAAGATAACTTGGCCAGCCCTCTATGAATCCAGGATTTCTAAAGAACCACAAAAGTACAACTGTAAAAAAAAGGATGCCAACAGCGGACTCGTGCCACGTAATTGGACCCAGTTCTTTGTATTTTTTCTCAATCACAGTTGCTGCAACCTTCTCTCCTTGCAGCCCGATATTAATGGCTCGTGCATCTTTGCTGTCCGGTCTGAACATTCCCATGTACATAACTTGAAGCCAAAGCCACGTGAGAAAACCCATCAGAAGCATCGGTGGAACAGAGTAAAGCATCCAAGATGCCAGACTGATACCCGAACTGTTTGGGAATCGCCTGCAACATAAATGAACAATTCTTTCTCTCTCTCTCTCTCTCTCTCTCTCTCGTTACACTCGATCGTTTCGTAGTTTACGAACGGTTTGATCGACAGATGAATAGACAAATCGACGGTGTGTCGTTCGTCGAATGCGCTTACTTCTCAAAGAATCCTTTTAACGTCAAGTTGGTGCCTGTCCCAACCAACGTACCAATGCCACCGAGACTAGAAGCGTATGCCGTCACGAGATAATAAACCATGGTGGTACGAGTCGGTTTCTTTGTCCTATGATTATTACAGAAATAATTATTAGCTGGACTACCGACTATCGGTAACGATATTGGAACGAACTCTCTTTTCTTTCCTTTTTCCTTTTTCCTTTTTCCTTTTTCCTTTTTCCTTTTCCCTTCTTTCAAGCCCGTCAACAACTTTGCCTCCCCTCCTCTCTAAAGACTACAATTACTTCTGTCAAAAGTGTGTTTGCGTTCGTCTTTGCGTTTGTCGATCGTTGTAGTCGCATACAGCGCGACTATAATTCTCTTTCTTCGAGTATGAATATAGAATGAAATGCAACCATCCCGTCAATAACATAATTGACGCGATCATCTAATTGATGACAAATTGATGAGTTTATGACTACTACGTACGGTTCTGCTGTTCCCTCTTCGCCGCAGCTGTTTTCCTCCTGATCAAACATGTTACCCAAACCTTGCTGAAAGTCCAAAGGAAAGGGCATGAAATTCAAATGAATTATATTACGAAAGATATTACGATTTGAGCGTATTTAGCAAGATTCGCTTACTGCTTCAAGCTCTAACAGAACGGTTTCGACTATGGGTAACATCATAGTGGTAGCAGCGGTATTTGAAATCCACATTGACAGGAACATGGTCACGCAGAACAAGCCCAACGTTAGCCTAGAGAGATTGTACAATATGCACGTTTTACATAATATGTAACATAATATCTATTCGTGGCTACGTATGAAAATTCTACCTACCTATTGATTTCATCTAAACTGTGATAATTGAATCTACGAAGCGAGCAATTAACCGTTCGGAAACAACGACGCAAATGACGCAGTCATGGTAGAATGCAAAATGGTAGAATTCAGAATTATGCAACGAACGTGTAATCGCGCAAATGACATACAAAATGAAATACGATTCGAAAAATTATTTTTTACAACTAGACGAAAAACTAATAAATTGGCAGTTATTTGTTAAATGTTGTTGAGAATAACGTAAATAAACGTAGTGTGAGAAAGTGAAACTATGTGAAAACAAACAACCGATGGTGAACGGACGACGGTGAATAATATAAATATAAATTTATTTGTAATTTATTTGTATTATTTATTTTATACCGACACGATAAAAGAATCTTTCACTTGTCGGGCAAGTGAAAGATTTAATATTTTTTTGTCGTTTTGAGTTACCTTCGATGGCTGCAGCCGATCACTTTAATGATCAATAGCGCGATGCGCATATGCAGACCGGAGTTTTCGATGACGATTGCAATCACCATGCTACCGATAAACATCATCGTAGTGTCGTTCATATAACAGGTGCAGGTGTCGGCGGTATTCATTATGCCCATCAGTGGATAGAGAACGACAGGAATTAAACCTGTGATTGGTAAGGGGAGCACCTCGGTCATCCAAAACATTGCCATCAATCCAACCACGTACAAGCATCGCATCGCTATTACCTATCGATCGATCGAAATCGCGTAATCATTTTCGTTTTACAAATACAAAGACGGACAAACAGCAGAATGAAAAAAGGCAAATGCAGAAAGAGCGAGAACAAGAAAACCGATAGGATAGAAAGAAGCGTAAGACTCGATGCTCAAACAGACCCCGATATTCAGATTTTCGTCTCGAGATGCGCAAACTTATATTTTCATTGTTTATTCATTGTTTCGCTGTTTCGTTGTTTGTGGATACGCGTACGTGTCTTCTTTCAACGGTGTACAAGGTACATTTAGCACAAATGGAGAAAAGTAAGTGGAAGATTGAATGTAACAAAAGAATAAGTTGCCAATGAGAACAGAGAGAGAGAGAGAGAGAGAGAGAGACTAGAAAATAACAGATATAATAAAGAGAAATTGTGAAACAAAGGCACAGAAGAAGAGCAAGAAAGAAAAAGATCGGACACTGCTCGCACAAATACCAAAGAAACGCGTAGGCGTTGGTTTCATTCAATTTATGGAATCTATCGTGTCTTTTTATTCAAAACATACGCATGATACGTACTTGCAAACGATACCTACACACATGTGTATTAAAAAGGCAATGTTTTGGCACAAATAGTATCGTGATTCTAACTCGACGATACTAGTGGAAATTAATACTTCTACTAAATTCGAACGACGTAAAAGGTAAGATATAAAAGTTGTAACAACACTTAACAAGCTTCTGGAAAACAAGCAAAAAAATGACGATGATGTTGAAAGGATGTTGTCATTAACTAACATAATGTAATATGATATAAGACGATTCTGTTGGAACTAACCTCGGTAGTATCGACGACGACGACGATAGGTAACAGAATCAGTGGCCATAGTGCGATCACGAACGATCTCCAGTAGATTGAGAGAAATCGTATCAGCAATTTGCCAAATCCGTCTGTTCTTGTTCTTTTTCTGAAACAATATCAGAAGAAAGGTAAAAAGAAGAAAATAAATGAAACGACACGTACGATCTATAGACGTTGGTTTTTTATACACGCTGAAGAGATGGATAACGCGAGTAATGAGCCAACGCGAGAATTGCGGGCTCATTTTGATGGGAAAACACCAGGGATAGAAACCGATAAAATTGTAATAGTTTCGAAGTTTCTTCATTGGCAAATTTATCGTTCGATAAATTGCTGTTTGAATCGACGAACATACATACATACATACACGTACGTACATAAAATACACGAGAAGTGAATATAAAAGAAAAATTATCCAATAGAAAATGTGTGAAAATGACGCAGTGTTGTTGGACTTGATCGAAAGGGCTTGCTACGACATTGGAGACATTAGTACGACGATTAATTTCATTCGTAACGTCATCAGAAACGCGTCTTTTCATCCTTTTTTCCTTTTTTTTTCTTTTTTCTTTTTTTTATCATTTATCCCCGAACTACGATTAATCGCGATAATTCGTGAACTTTCGATTTTCGATTTCGTTCTTCAAGTATAATGAAAAAAATGCACACCTCGTGTTGGCAGTAGGATCGACAGTAGTTTCCAGATATGGATCATCGGTCTGCGAAGCCATCGTTGTTCGAGCCAAGAGCCACGGTCTTACTTAGACTTACTACCTAGAAAAGAAACCGAAATACAGGACTACGTCGACGAAACGTTTCTCTCTTCTATTCTTCGGTGGAGAAAAGGGACAGGACAACGCGACGATTTCGACGCACCGCGAATGAACTGAAACGTTCGCGTCAACAGTTGAAAGCAACGTGTCTCGTTTTGCCGCAATTAACGGGCAATTTCAAAACCGATATTTGCGTCTGCATTGTTCTTTACGATCGAATCGGCACGTACTTTGCATCGTACGTACGTACGTACGTACGTGCAAAGAGTTGCGCAAGTTGCCAAGATTCTTTCGTCGCGATTCTATTCTATTTCCTCTGCCCTTCTATTTCTCTCTGGTCCTTCCTTTTGTATCGTATACTCGGATTACGGGCTGAGTAATTTTGCTAACAAGCGTGCACCGAACGAGACTGACCCCGAGGCCGAGGGTCTTGCGCGACGCCGCGGTCGTCTAACCGCACGTCGTCCATTTTACGTACGTGCATGCGTTCGTTGTGTTGAATTTCTTCCTCAACTCGATCGCGTACGAGTACTCGCTTCCTGGCCGAGTACTCTTGAAACTGATTCTGAGACTGACTGACTGACTGACTGACCGACTGACCGAGCCCCCGAGCCCCCGAGCCCCCGAGCCCCCGAGCCCCCGAGCCTTGTGCTACCCCCGGTGGTGCTATTTCCACGAATCTGCCTGTCCTTTCGTCTCCATCTAACAGAGAAAAGAAAAAAAGAAGAAATCGTAAAAGTATTCAACGACAAATGAAATCGTCCTGCCGATGCGTACGCATCCTCGTATTCGCGTCCTCGATTGAGGATGTCATCTTATTCGACGCGCGATCTGCGTTCTTATAACGTTTTTATAACGTTTTAACTGAACGATCGGTAAAGTGAAGCCGGTAAAATGAATTACCTTGCGTTTGATCAACTTCGTTTATTTGTTCGTACGTTACGGCCGATTTAGAGAATGCACTCACCACTCACGTACGTACGAGTAGAATACGTGAAATAATCAAACGAATAATAGCTGGTAAACGAAAACAAACATCTTTCCCCATGTTTTTACTTGCATTTTTAATTGCATTTGCGAATGTAACCAAAATTTCAACCAAGCTAAAATACGTTTGATCAATTAATATTATATTTCATGGTATCGTTACCATTTGAAAATTATACTACACGGACTCGCGTTTAATTGTTTAATTTCATGAGAACGAAGTTGAGACGAAAAGGGTGTTTGCAATTGTGCTGCAGCAACAGCAATCAACCTTTTGAGTTACATCGAGTCTTTACGGTTTCAAAACGTTTGCAATTATACCATGTTCTAAAAAACTGTTGACCGAGTCGAATCTGATATGTGAGATGTATCTGTCCAACTCGTCGTCGTCGGTGAAAAACGGTAAAACAGAGAGCGGATATCTCTGATTCGTATATATAGAAAATTCAAAAGTGCAAAAATGCAAGAAATGCACATGGTACAAGAAACAAATGGCATGCAAAACAAAATACTCAAAGCAAGATACTTGTAACATTTAGTTGCACCCAACTACTTCAATACAGATCAGATATTACACGTACACGTGTAATCAATTCTAATTTCAATTAAACAGACTTGATATTGAGAAGAAGTATTAAAATATAAGGAACACGATGGACGAGTAGAGAAATTATTGTATTTTAACGAGACGAATTGAGTCTTCTCCTTTGTTAAACTGGTTAAAAATCGAACGACTGTCCGCGATATCCTTCCTGCATACGCACCTTTATCGACTTTATACTTTTTTTCCCTCTGCTTTTTTAACAGAATATTTAAGAATACGAGATCGAATTTTTCGATCGATGCCGCGCTGTTTTTTCTTTCCCCATTCTTTTCCTTTTCCGTCCTGTTATCGCAAAGTTTACGATCAAAGTCACAAACATTGAACAGGCAGGCAACAAGTTACATATGTACGAATTCCGCAAGAATCAACGTACTGAGCATACACCGGAATAAAACAGACGAAATAAAAAGATCCGTAAGATCAAAAGTAAAAGTAAACGAACGTCGCCGTTGGAATACGAATTTTTCATGCATTTATGGGAAATTTAACACTTGTTGTCAATTGCCAAAATAATGAGAACGACTACTAGCAGCAGCGCGCTACTTGCCCTTTCTATGTATAATAGAAATAGTTTGTCACGTTGCTTTAATCATCTGATTAATTGCCATGTGTAACTTATTGATGTGTGTGTGTGTGTGTGAGCGTGCGCGCGCGTGTGTGTACGCACCTATTCGCGAGATATTGAAAGTCGGGAATTAGTCTAGTGTTAAAGACGCGCCAAAATGCGTAAAAATGCATAATAAAATACCTATATAAAATATCCAAAACGACATAACGTGAACAAAACTTGTGTAAAAAATACCGGTCTTCAAACAGTTACTTTGCTGCTACATCCTGCTTCTCACAACTGTAAAATCACCGTAAAATTTTCAGTTCTTATACAGGCAATAGATGTACACTGAATTGTGATAAAACTGAATTATGACTCGAGATTACAGGATCGAATAGTTAATCTTACAAAACTTGCCGTTACAATCATGTTCGCTGTTCGAGATATTCATTTTTCGTTTAATTTACGAGAAAGTTTGATTTCAAATCTGATCAATTTACAATCACGATAACTCCCTTCAATTATGTCAGAATAACTTGATGCGTACGGTAGAATAACTTGAGAAAGCTAAATAAATAAGATAAAAAATTTCTTTCCGAATAGATGGAACAAGAAAAAAAACATCTAGCCAGTCAGTGTGCGTATTCTACGTTCTGTGCGTTTCGCACCTTTAAATTTCTCATAAATGCATCGGCAGGTTATTTCTCACGCGTTATCACACGAGAAATAATATGCAACGTAAAATATAGAAATTGAAAGTCTCGAGGCGATTTTACAATTATAAGAGGCAATAGGTGTACGAACGTAAACATGTGAGAGAAATCAAAGTTCGGTGTATACGGTCGTATCGAGTGCAATGCTAATTGAAATCGGTTGATTCGATATCGCGCGGGCAATGAACGTGTGCATTCGAACACGAACGGGGTCTCGAATCACCGTTGATTCTTCAATCAACGTGTCACAGTTCGTACGCGGTATTATTATCGTCGCGCATATTCTCGCTCACTGCGACAACGAGAACTCATCGTCTCACCAAGCAGAATCGAGTTCCATTTTTGATCGTCGCACTCACTTCTCTCTATCACTGTCTCCTTTCGTTTCGTTTCGTTTCGTTTCGTTTCGTTTCAAGAAAGAGAATTGAAAACTACTCCCGATCAAACAATCATCCCTTTCAACTGTCGCTTCTTCTGTCTCTCGTTTCTTCTTTTCTTTCTGCTATCGTCACTTTTTCCTCTTTATTTTCCTCCTCCTCCTCCTCCTCCTTCTTCTTCTTCTTCTTCTTCTTCTTCTTCTTCTTCTTCTTGTTCTTTCTCTTCTTCTTCCGCCGCCTTTTCTCCTTCCCACTCGTTTTCTCGTGTTTTTTGCTCTTACCCCTACTTCGTGGTACGTCTTCTGGCTGCTTGGTTGGTTCTTCAACGACTGGTAAGTGAACTCAACGAAGCAGCGACTCGCGAAGCAGACGTATCGTTCCCCGTCTCTCGACCTTGATACGTCGATTTTCTTGTTGCAGGTTCAACGTAAGCTACCAATCACCCAGGTGGAATTCGAATCCCTCGGTGTGACTAATATTTTTTTCGCTTCGTCCCTTTTCTTCCTCCCGGGACACACACACACGCACACACACACGCACGCACACGCACACTTCCGAGATATGTACGAACGTGAATTGAAAACGTGGGACACAGGGGTTCGAGTTGCACACTGGATATAATACGTGTGTTAAATTCGTCATAAATCGATCGTTCTTCGTAAAAACGAAATGATAAACGACCGATATTCGTCGTACGTAACTTGACAAAGTACCAGTGTATAAATAGCCCCTGATCGTCGTCGGGCGAGGTACACTAGGTAACGAGTATCGTTCAGCGTTATTCATTTGGTAAGACTCGAGATTAATTGAAATCTTTCGACTCGAATGCACACATTTCGCACAACTTCAACGGTGGAGGAGAGTAAGTAAAGTAAGCGCGACGATGCGGCGTTTAAATCAATCTAATCCCGCTAGTAATTAATCCCGCTCACGCTATCGTTCGTCCTCGTGTTTATTACGTGTGACGCATCGTAGCGATTCAAACAGACCGCTACGATGTTGGGGAAAATGCAAACCTCGTACCGCTTGTTGGTCAAATGTCCTCGGTGTTGAACAATTTCGAAAAACTATACGAATACGTTGAATATTATTATCGTTGCGAATTTCTTTTTTTCGTTAGACTTTCGAGCAGAGCAACGTCAGAGCAGAAAGTAGTTGCAAACGAAACGTATTCAATGCTCCAATGGTACGTTTGAATATTTCGTCGCATGACTTTTTTGACAATTGTTGGTACAAAATCTGGATGAAAACCCTGAAATTGTGAATCGTCAGCCACTGTTGGATCGTCGTATGCAACGATCCGACAGATTTATCACGTTCTCCCTCGAATTTCGTTTCTTTCGTAGACAGAAATTGAAAATTTGTACACCGCAGACATCCAAAAAAATAAATTCGTGGAACGAAGATAGAAACGACAAAGTCAGATAGACGGATCCTGTCTTTTTCACTTTCGAGAAAAGCGAGTATTCAATTAATCCTCGAGTGGACGAGAGCGAGTAATTATCACTTTGCGTGCATCGCTTTCTGTCGAATTTCAAAGCTTTTCAAATATACGTGCATCGGCGACTTTATTAATTTGAAGTATTACTATCAACAGAGATTACTTCCTTTCTCCCTTTCTCTCTCTCTACTTCGAGCCACGAGCAAGTGGCTTTTGTAATCTTTGCAGCTCGTTTCTACGAATTTATCGTAGAATCGTGGCATCCGCCAGACTCGTATCCCAATTTTCAGACCTCTTTCATCTCTCTTTTAAAAATTCATCTGGAAAAGCGTATCGAGATGACGCGTATCACCTCAATGTTTTTCGTATACCCAAGTAGTTGCGTGTACCTACCTACCTACCTACCTACCTACCTACCTACCTACTTCTCGACGCGTGGCTATCGATAGAAAAGAAAGCAGAATAAATTATAGTTGGTACAGGCTTGCGGACAAACGAGAGACGATCGTATTCGCAGATATTGTAATTACGAAATTTTCTTTATTTGACTGCGAATTTGTGTGCGTTTACGATAACAACTACTCGTGTTAATCGCGCGCGCGCGCGCGTGTGCAAAAAAAAAAAAAAAAAAAAAAAGAAAAAAAAAAGATACCATTTCAACGTCTCACTGTCCAAATTCTCATTATCCAACTTCGTTAAAAAGCTACGAAATACGGTGGAAGACAGCGAGACGGTTTGTCCATTCTACTCCACTCTACTCTACGTTTATTCTGGCAAAAGTTTTGCTAGTCGGTATCAAAGTAAGATTAAAAAAAGAAAAAAAAATCTTTTTCAGAAAAGTACAGAGTTTATGCGAGCATCTCCTTCGCCGTATTACTGTTGGGTGTCGGAGTTCCTCTTTGGTGGCATACTACTGCAGTTCCGCGAGTATCGCTCCCGTATGCTGGCATCGAGGCGCTCTCCGATTTAGACATCAATATTAAAACGAAAATTGTCATCGTAGCTCTGTCTCGAGATCGAGCTGAATCGTTGGTGCACGATATAAACGGTGCCTTTAAAAATGCCAGTGAGTAAATGAAAATTACACATTTTTGTTTCTTTATCTTCTTCTCTATTCTTTCATCTCTCTACCTTTTTCTCTATTCTGTAATCGGCCTCTGGTCGGTAATCCGTCGGTAATTCGCACGTACTAACAATAACAAGTAAATTTTCAAATTCCATCTTTTTTTTCCGAACGTTTATTTTTGAAACAAACATTTTTTTTTCGTTCTTTTACGAGTAAAAGTCACGAATCAAAATCACCTGGTCGAAATCAACTTGTATCGTAGATACCGACTTGCACACATATTTGCACACGTAATACGTTTTCAGAGGCGACTCACCCTGTGTACAACAGGCTTTGTTTGCATGTTGCAGGTATCTACCAAATAGAAATTGTTTATCACGTGATATCCAGTAACTTAATGACTTCCGCGTTTACCTATCACGAATTAGAGAAAATAGCGTCTGCCTTCGATCTCGACGTTGGACAACTTCTGCTTTTGGAAACAAACAACTTGCACGATGTGGTTCTCGTTGGTTCGAGAAGAACCATTTACTTTTCTACAGAGACTGGTAAGCAATCGAGAATTAAAAGTAAAATTTCACCGCGCTCTCTTGCCTCGTCGCAGCTTCCTTAACGCATCATCCTTTGGTCATGGTTATGATTATGGATTTGATTTCGATGAAAACGGTGATTTTCATTTTAGCTACCTCCACTTTGATTCAAGTGTTGTCGGAATGGATATTGCTGGAAGAGTCGCTGGCCTTAACGAGAAATGCACTCACCGAACCGACTCTTTACAGCCTAGACGAGGAAAACAGACGGAGGTTCCCGGCCAATCCGGCTTACGATGTACTGATCACTGTGGTCAATCCTGATCCAGAAAAATTGAAAGTTACTTGGGATCTTCGAACGATGACCGAAGGTGCGTAAGTAAGAAACACTTTTCTACAATTTCAACGCTACTTTGCAACAATTTTTCCAATTTTTCCGAGTAAATATCTTTTCACTTGCTGGCGAACAAGAGATACATTCGTCCAATCGATTTTACTTCGTGTTGTAATCATCGAAATAATACTCAATAATAAATACTCAACCAAAACCAATTTTTATCAAAGTCATTGCAAAAGTTTAGCGGTAGAAATTTTTGAAGTAGATGCTAACTTGTCGTCGTTGAAGCTGACTAGAGAGTCAGAGTTTGAAAAGATGATTCCAAAATTCTTTACACTTGCTTTAATTGTTCAAAATGTATTCCTCCGTTCCTCTGTTTTTTTTCTTTTTTTCTTTTTTTCTTTTTTTCTTTTTTTCTTTTTGCACGCCATAATTTTACACATATTACATTTATATACTTTCTGTACTTTCTTGCAGAGTACGTCGAGCCATTTCTTTCCGAGCTGTCGATTTTGAGCAATTTCTCCGTAAAGTCTCAGTGGTTGTACTTACTCCCACTGGATGTTAATCCGAAACGAGTGCCTGACAGCAGCCCATTAGGTAGACATTTCGCACTGTCGGAAGACGTTCTGCCTCAATTAATCACACCGTTGGAGAAGAAACTAGGTATGCGTTGTTTGTGTTATTCCGTATTTTCATTTTCCTATAGAAAAATAAAAAATAAAAAATAAAATTGACGACTTTCATTATGCGTTAATAGCGTCGCAGGTTAGTCTCCGGCCAACTATCAATTTCGTTATCTACGCTGTTCCTTGCGACAGCGCTCCGTTACATATTTACACGCGTTCTGGACATCGATGGAAAATTACCGCCAACGTCGAAGCGTTTCTCTCACCGAGGTATTACTACTGCTTCCAACTCTTCCAGACATTTCGAAATTTTTGCAATTGAATATTTTCGGCGGCTTAGCTCACCATCAAGGATATTACACCTGACATTGTGTTTTTTCTTTTTCGTGACCCTATATAGATGGGGTGGTGTAGTCTTGATTAATCCACCCATTGAAACTTGCGTAGCTGCGAAACCCAATCAACCAGTTACCATTGTTCCCGAACAAACTACTGTTGTTGGAACCTTTCTTACTCAATTGAAACTTCTTTTGGGCATTCCTGAGCCGGTAATCCTCTGTAAAATTTCTCATCTCATTTCTCGTTGTTTTACTTTACTTTTACTTTTATCTTCGATTTTATATTCTCAGTAACGTCCGTAACGATGACGATGATGACGATGGCGATCGCGATACTTATCTACCGTTTTTCTTTTTAGAAATTCTTGAACGGTGTTAACGCTGTTTCTTTACCGGGATTGAAACTGCGCGATTGGGAAGTCGATGTATTGTTACGTATACGCACGATCGAGCAATTAACATCGGCGAAATTGACTCTGCAATCGCTTGCTCAGCTTCTTCAAGAAATTAGCAACATTGTGATCACAGATGTTGTAGGGCACAGAATAAAGACAGCTTTACGTTTGGTGCAAGACTCGGCTGAACGATTAACAGACGGTGACCTAGCTACAGGTTTTCTACTGAGCAAAGAAGCATTTGTTACCGCGGAAGCGGCATTCTCCGATCCAACGCTCTTCGCTTTACTATATTTTCCCGAAGATCAAAAGTAAGTGCGCATTTACATCGTACAAGCGTCGTACCACCGAGGCGTAACACCAGACGACACCTCATCGTCACGCCAATGACGATTCTCACTTCTAATTGTATTTCTCTTCTAATTTCAGATACGCTGTATACACACCTCTCTTTTTACCAGCCATGGTACCAGTTTTGCTTTCCTTGAAAAATATTTATCGCTATTATTCCGGTTATTCGAAGAATCAATAATCTTTTTTAGAGCTGCATCAGGTGTTTTCAACCGAGTGTCAACTGTTCTACTTCTTCTTGTTCTTCTTGTTCTTTCTTTCTTGTATCATTTTTTATGTATCCCGTCGTTGAATCATTTCCATCATACGTTTCCATCATACGTTTATTATCTAGATAAAAAGTCGATGAAACATCAAACATCACAAATAAAAACAATATTTTTTTATTGTACAAAGAAAATGTTCATCGAGTTATAAAAACAGCAGAAAGTGAGTGTTGGGTGAGTCAGTGAGTGAATGGTAGAAATATAGAGAAGGGACTAGCCGAGTGGAAGATCAAGAAAGAGAGACAAAGACAGAGAGTAGTAAGAACAGGTCACAGAGAGGGAGGGACAGAGAATGCGCTGAGCTGTTCAAATTATTCCAAAGAGTATCGAATGGATAATTCTAGATAATTTACATACAGTTAAATTTCGCCTTTGTTTGCCCTGCATATTTCTCGTACACAAACAGAGCGTGTGTAGTCTAGAGTTACAATTTCCTCGTATTCAATTCAATTGTCCACCGACGAAATCGACGGATCCGTATGTATTACGTTATGCGTCACAGCGTATAATATATAGCAATAAAGTAACGCTAGATGAATCTGTTTATACACAGGTACGCGTCTCTTTTCTTCACATTTACGCACACTAATTTAATATACTACCAAACGTCTTCCACGCATTCTCATACATTCTTTTTAACAAATTTCAAATTAATTATCATTAAATCGTTAGAAACAGCTACATAATCTATGTACAATATACGTATATCAATCCTCAACCAGTTACCAAATGGTTACAAAATTATTGAGTTGAATCATTATAAAATGTATGTTCAACTACCACGAGAAAATTTCATTGAGAATTCAAATTAATAATTTAACGTACAAGCCTCGTTCGATGCAAGCCACTTTACTGGATAATGGAATCCATCCACGTGATATAAAAACGTAAATATTTCCTAACTTCAGCGGGTCGAGGTCGAGATAACGCTACTATTTTCCCTCGTCTATCGATATAATATATACTATCAAAATTTATCGCAAATCTCGCAACTATTGCGGATTCGGTGGATTCTTTACCAGAATCAGGACAAGTTCGAATTCCTTCGTTTTTGTTTTTATTTGTTCGATTAGTAGTTGAACATTATCGCTAATAATAAAAATAAATTAATTGGTGAACTGAAAACTTGGTTTACTCGTATGAAGAAAAGAAAGAAAAGAAAAAAAGATGGACTATAGATGGAATATAGACAGAAATAAGAAAATAAGAAAAGAAGAAAAGTGGGAGCGAAGGAGGGGCCGGAAGGAGTTGAGAAAATTAAGAAAAACAAAAAAAAGAGAAAAAAAGGAAGAAGGAAATAGAAGAAAAAAAAATTAACAGAGATGCTGAACTAGCTGTATCGCATGTTGCAAAGCATCTGCGATATTCTGAAAAACAGGTACACCTTCGCGCGTCGCGTAGTCCGACAGGTACATTCTTCCCCGATTGTAGTCTTTTACGGCTTGTTCGGTTAGCTAAAAGAAAATATTATCTTTCATATATATGTGTGTAAATATAACAACACGCGGAGCTTCACTCATTGGTAGTGAAGAAAAGATAGAGGATTATACACAGTAAGAACGATAGTATAAAAGAACGAAAAGATGAAACAAAGGAGAAAGAACACAAAGTGTGTGTGGAATCGAAAATAAAAAAAATACATATTTGCGCACATATACAGCTGTATATTGATGGAAGACAGATGCAAGAAGACCGCTCACCTTTTCACCAGAAACTACGCAGTCTTCGGGAAGCGTTTGAACGCACAGGACTAATTTTGCGCGTAAACCAATGAGGTGAGCTGCCAATGCCATTATAGCGATACCACGCGAATGTTGCGGTACGATCAATAATATTAACCGTGAATTCTTCATCCTCTGCAATTCTTGTGGCAACACTTTTACATTGTACTCGTTCAGGCTTGGTCGATACAAAGACAATCCACTAGATCTAAAACGAGAAACAATTTACATGTAAACTTACAACGATATTGTCTTAATGGCGACAATCGAAAGAACGTTACATCTCGAATGCTCACTCGATCGAGGGTACGGCGGTCGTTTCTAACCAAAACTGATCTTTACCGATTACTCCAACGTACAAGTCTCTCTTCTCGGATTCTGGCACGAAGAAATTGGTCCAATCTAAAAAGTTGAATGGTCGAACGAATCGTACACTCGGCTGCACGTGAACGCTTTCGTGAACAATTAATCAAGGCACGAACGTCCCGTAACGACCTGCTTGCTAGTTCATTCGTTCATACACACTAACGATATACACGCTACTACAGATCGTGGGAAATTTTTGAGAATAAGAAATACCTAAGAAACGGTTAAAAGGTTGCACGATAGCTCTGCGAAGAAATTTCGATGCCTTCCTACATAAAATACTCCAAACTGAAGGTATCTCACTTTCACAAGAGACGCCGTTGCTTTTCACCCTCCAGGCTGATTCCGTAGCCAACGCGCAAAATTGTTCAAAGTTTATCCGTAATTCCGTTGGATCCTTCTTCGCTAGAAATCCATCGTCTATCAACGTCCTGTACGCTTCTGAAAACACAGACGCGGTAAGAACACACAGACAATATATAAAAGGTTACAATATCAAAACAGACAAGCCATATCCGTCGCGTTACATAAAAATACAAAGAGTGATTTATTACCCGACTTGTTCACGACGCTGAGAAGCTCCGCCATCGACGATACGTTGCATTTGACGCTCGATTGTAACGCTATCCAAGCCTACGAATCAACAATGCAAGACAGATGTGTAACACACCAAAGATACGTATAACGTTATAATCGTATAATATACAATGTGTTTCTCACAGGTAATGTGTTTGCTTCTCTATAAACTTTTTCTATAAATGTGACAGGCAAATAGGCAAACTATGTACGTACGTATGTACTTACTTCTTCCAAATTCACGGTTCCACTGTCGTTCATGTCCATAGACTTGAAAATCTCTCTGAGCATACTGCAAAGGAACAAATTATAACATCTATTCGACACAATCACATTTACATAGATCGTGTATGCATAGTTTCAAAAAAAAATTCTTACAGCAGATCCATTCCATTTTGACCGAACGATATTTTAATCGGCCTAATACCATCATCGGCATGCAGATCTTGCACGTTAATTTCCTCGCGTAGCACCTATCACGAAGATAGAAGATGTGTTTTTTTTTTCTTTTCTTTTCTTTTCTTTTTTTTTTTTTTTCTTTTTTTTTGTAGAAACAACAATTGAATACAATTTACCTTGCGAAATATCGCAAGGTAACCCTTATTTATTCTTATACGTTCTATCCACTGATATTTCTATATATACCTTGGATGTACAATTCAGAGCAACCGATACACTTTCGAATATTGGTATCCTCTGTCTCTCCATCAGATACTGAAGTACTAGCAATCCGTTCATTAGGTCGCAATATTCTCTAATGATAACAAGTGTTAACAGAATACACAACATTAATCGTGACAAAAAAGACGAAAAAAGAAGAAAAAGCGAAAACAAAGCGCTTACTGAATAGACACGGTTTCGTCAAGTATCGTTTGACCTTGACGATACGGATAAATAACAAGGATTAAAGACTCGCGGCGCGTAGCTGCCAACTGAGCTGCTTCGATGATGCCTGCACTGTTGCGTGTTTGATTATCAATTACGAAGAGTAATACTTTCGCTGTTTGCTTCGCTTCGTATTCTTGAGCTATCAATTCCGGTCCCCAGTGCGATACTTGCTAAAATACATTATTTACAATTATTAGAGATACATCAAGCTAGAATGAACAACACCATATCGGTTACGTACAGGATTATAATAAGTGATTCCGAGTCTCTGTAAAGTCGGTATCGCTATTTCTGACCTCCATGTGGTTGGATTGCAAGATCCACCCAGAAATACCTCATATGCCATTCTATCTGTAGAAATAAACGGTATAAATACGCATGCCATGCAAATTTATACACGCAAAATCAATCTTTCATATTTAAAATATATGTAACTAACTATATGTACTAACTTGAAGAGCTTTTGTTGTTAGTACCTTTTCCATCACAGTGTAACAGACGAGTGGCACTCATAGAAGCGGCTGTTCTGGAATAAAATACGTATGAATTAATGGCGATGTAAGGTAACAAATTATTCGTAACTTGAGGCAATATTATCACACTCGAACTACAAAAATGTCGATCTCTATCTGATCTGCAAGAGGATTCGATATATATATATATATATGTATATATATATATATATATATGTATGTATGTATATACATACATATACATATACATATACATATATATACACACATTTGATTTATTTTCATACGTTTATCGAATTGAGTCAACTGATTTTAAAAAACACAGAGAAAAGTTGATCTCAGTTGGAGTGTGGTAATGCTAGAATCGTCTTATTACCAATGTTCAAGTTAATGTAATACTAAACATACTTCCAAATATCAAATCCTTTTGCAACAAGGAAAAGCATGCTACGCTGCATCGTTGAAAAACTATATGTTTTGATTAATTATAAGCAACTGTCTGATACCTTGAGCCTGCAACATACACATTTTCCTCTGTTCGCATTATTCAAAGAAAGTAAGACAGTAAGTTGTAACAAGATAAATATTTGCATTACCTTTCGCTGCACAAATGTGCCAATTCAGTGACAAAGATATAAAATTCTTGAAGCATCATATAAGCAAGAGGACCAATAATCAAATAATTCTTAGTAAGTCGCCACTCTTTGTACATATGTACCCAGTATGCGAGTGACAACATTACGCATCTTTCCTTTCCCTGAAACAAAATCACAAATTCATTGAAAATTCATTTATCAGTCAAAAACGCAGAAATCATTTATATTTTCCAAAAATTGTTACTTACATAGATTTTGTCGACATGAACTGTTGACGCAAGCTTGAAAAGATATACAAGACTTCATTGTTCAAACTGACGTGCGACTATGCAACAATGCACATTCTTGCCCATTCAAAATATTTACTTTTTAATCATCCAACAGAGGAGAATTTTGAATTTTCCTATTTGGGAAGGTAAATTATAAAATTATTGTTATTATCACCATCATCATCGTTCTTTTCTCTGTCTTTTTATTTCGTTCAATGCATGCTGTGTCATTTGTGATTACAAATTACACAGTGAATAGAAATAAACGCAACAATGAAATTTCTTTTAAATTTACGTTTTCTAAGCAGAAATGCAAAAGTATAAAAACAAAATTACAGTTATTATGTAGGTATATAACGTGTATATTCGGAACAGACGAGGTATAGCATTGTTACTAACAGGCATACACATGAAAGCGTATCCATTTAATTACCTACTGCAACTATTCACTGCTACCCATTGAGAATTAGCGTAAGTTCGCAAGGCGATTGAGAGCCTGTCAGGCACACTAACCTTGACGATAGTTGTTCGGTGCTGCATGCCCACGCACGAAAAACATATGTGGTAAACTTCAAAGGGAAAAGCATCGGTTCCGACTGCATTTCACGTGCATTCGTTTACGAGTCTCGAACCACGAACGAAGAAACGCAACAATGAAATTTAGATTCCTTAGAAAAATGAACGGCGAGAGATCTGATTGTGCACTCCCGCTATTGCTCATACTTATTTATACACCGTTATATTTAAAATGTAAGAACGCGTCGTCAAAGAGGCACTGGCTGCTCCGACGGATCGCAGCAATAAATTACATACTCGTAAGTATTTTTTTTTCCTCGATATTATCTATGACACCGTGCGCGATATCACTCTCCCGCGAAAAGTTCTCTGCGATTCGAAAGCACACTACGCTCGATTCATATCGAGTTCCCTCGAAATCAGTAACCGTCGATGAAATCACAGATCAGCGCTACCACTGTTAAACGTCGCGCTTTGTATTCTTCTCCTTTTTCATCTTACGCGCCTTCTCTCCTCTTTTTCTTTCACTCTCACTCCTCCGTTCTCAGCGATATCCTTTCTCCTTTTCCTACTTACGTGCCCGTACGATTAATCTATCATTAGTTTTTGTTTAAAGGAAAACTCACTATCGAACAAACGATAATTTCGTTTTAACGGAAAACGACACGTCCAACATGTTTCGCGCAGTCGCGACGGTAATTCGGCTGTTGTTCGCCTCTTTCCTCTCTCTGTCACTTCCCGCCACTACTCTGTCGCGTGCTACACTACTGTAGATCGCGCGCACCAACTTAAGACCAGACTCGAGAATGACGTAAACCTCCAACAATGAAGAGTGATGTCACACACATCGAACTTCGCAGAGGTTTGCTCTCGTCTCTCACCGTCGCCGTCGCCGTCGCCGTCGCCGTCGCCGTCGTCATCGTCACCGTCATCGTCACCGTCATCCCCATCGCCATCGCCATCGCCATCGCCATTCCCATCCTCATCCTCATCCTCATCGCCATCTCCATGGTCATCGCCATCGCCATCGTCATCGCCATCGTCATCGTCATCGTCATCGTCATCGTCATCGTCGTCATCGTCATCGTCATCGTCATCGTCATCGTCATCGTCATCGTCATCCACTCAGGGACTTTCGATTTACAGATTATTTCATTTCCTTTTAAGTTCACGATATTCCAATGTCACTTCTCCAATCGTTAGAAATCTAATTGTACACGAGTTCTTTTCTCTTCTCACGTTTCATTTCTACGTATATATAACATCGATCGAATATATAACAA
The DNA here is from genome assembly GCA_032399595.1 of Tetragonula carbonaria. NCBI lineage: Eukaryota > Metazoa > Arthropoda > Insecta > Hymenoptera > Apidae > Tetragonula > Tetragonula carbonaria. The sequence continues at coordinate 8,418,775 of JAUCRC010000016.1, forward strand.
CGGGAAACTTCTTTCAATGATTCCGTCGTCGAAGATTAAGGGAATCATTAGAAATCATTACTGACGTCATTGACTTATGCTGCAAACAATAGTAAACAAATATTTCGTTTTCGTTAGGTAATACGTGTATTTGATCTTCCTTCTTTTCCCGCAAAGACGACATCTTTGTACTGTAAACACGATAAACGTACCCTTATCTTCTATTTTAACGCTACTCGACGCTGTTCGTAGATCATTTGGAACACCTATTTCTCTCTCCTTGATACTGAGCATAATTGATAATCTTTATAAGAAAAAAAATCTCTTTATCAGTCTCTGTAAAATATCTCAAATTGTTTTAAACTTTTTTAGTTTAGCATCGCTTACTTATTTTCAACCGTTATTGTTACAATTGAAATTAACGCATACCTGTTATTTTAAGTTTATTCGATATGCATAATATGCAAAGAAGAAGTCATTCGACATAATATTATGTATAACGTGTAAATTCTAAATAATCGATTCTGAAAAATACAACTTCTTGAAGTTCGATTCTTCGATACGTAAAATATATACAAAATTGAATACGATACACGCGTAACGTATATAAAACACATGCAAAAACAAATTATATTTTACGCGAAGTATATATGTAAAATTGAATTATTTATATATCAGTGTCGGGTATTCATTTTCGACAGCAAGTGGTAAATTGCTATAGCTGAATCAGTACTTTATCTTTCATTTGTTACCAATTTTATCGCAGATAAAAGAAACACGATAAAAAAAAAAGGACAAAGAACAATTCGACAAAATAACGAATCGTGGGAATTAAGGAACGTTTTGGAACCTTAAATCTTCCTTCTCTTTACTTTTATTTCAACGTAAGACCTTTAAACGAGCTTATTCGTATCGAGTCTTTCGTGTATACATGAAAATACTGCTTTATAGTAACTAGCGTCACTATATAGCGTAGTTTCCGCTCTCTGTATAGCTACATCTATCGTGAATAAACATCACTCTTGTGGTTGTAAATGTTTGGATGGTGTGACAACGTCGCGTTTACCGAACGTTTACTGGTATAGTACAATAAGTAGAAACCGGTAGAATGATCTAGATTCGATTTAAAATGCTTGGTATAATTGTGTCTGGTCGGCTTGTAAGTATCCAAGTATCAGTGATTCGTTGTACAACTACCGACATTGTATTTCATTTTCGATATTAAATTGTCAATTAAACATAATCGTGTCCTTTGTCGTAAGTGTATCAGTGTATCCTTACACTAGAATACATTGTTTCCCGTTTCTTTGCTTCTTCTCAGTTTCTCAATGCTTTAAACTTTGTATCGTTTTGTTTCGTATCTTGTTTTTGTTACCTTTCAGTAATGCCCTCACCTCATCCCACCTTGTCGTCAACTTGCCACGAGCATCTTTACATCTAATCGAACATGTAAATGTAATGTCGACGAATTGAGATTTTGTCAAATTTCAAACAGTAAATTCGAATTTTCAAAAGTCCAATATCCATACCATACGTAATTATAAACGTAACGTTCGTTTTTTTTTTTTCCTTTCTTTTTAGGTGCAAACGGATTTTCAGCAGATAGGGGAGAACCAGTTTTTAATAACAGTACCTGATGCGGATAATATAAACCATATTGTGGTATTTCTCACTGGTACTATACCATTTCCTGATGGGACAGGTGGTGCAGGTACCGTTACGTTATAACGTAACAATTGAATAAATGTGACATTCGTCCTTACCGAAACTCTGTCTTTACAGTGTACTTTAGTTGGCCGGATCCAACTGCTCCGCCTAATTGGCAGTTTCTTGGGTATATCTCAAATGCCAAGCCATCTGCCATATTTAAGATATCCACTTTGAAGAAGAATCACGAATTCGAAAACAGTAATTTAGGAATTTTTGGAGTGGGGAAGATTTCTCACGTAGCGCAGATAGGAGTTTCAGTGGAGCCTATTGGAGCTATAGAACAACAAGCAGCCACAGTAACAGAAGCTACGTCGAACTCTTTTCTAGAATTCGTTCAGAAGATGCTTACTAGTTTTTTGAATTACGTTTCGAGTTTTTCTGTGACTCAGTCGCAAATGACACGAAATCCAACAGAAAACTTTGTACCACTCTCCGCTATCCAAGGATGGTACGAAACTTTTGAGAGGAGGTTACAACAAAATCCAAACTTTTGGAAAGCATGATGAGAAACAAACTGACTCTCGATAGTTCGTTACCATTTTGCATAGTGATGCATCATTTTTCAGCACCCATACTCGCCTACGCGAAACGTCGCATTATGCGCATAAATTGAAATTTTTTATATTCTCACTGAAAAACAATATCTTAATAATAAGAATAAGAGTAAATTACGATGCTGTCGCATACCTCACTCAAAAATGCAGAGTTTGCTACCTGTAAATGTTTAGCGCAAGTATCGTCGCATTTTTCTTATTATCTAACATATTTTGTTATACTATATATCAAGTACGTGCTTTCTGATTTGGTTATGAAACGGTACGTCGCTGTTATATCATCTTTATTTGGAACGTTTTGCTTTTATTTGAAAAATGTTGCAAACATGTAAGTATGTTTAATTTACGATAACGCGAGGAAAAAGAAAAAGAAAAAACTGCCGAACTTAATTTATGATCGAAGCGATATAAGAACGAAACAACGCATGCGTGAACTTCCATTTTGTTTTCCATCAAGTTTATAGATATCCACGAATGATCATAGAACTAGAGCGTCACGTCATACGAGAAAAATGTCGAACGATTATCAAGAAATTTGTACTTGTACGAGGTCAAAATTGAGATTCATTAATTTGTATTTACACAATAAAATTTTATCGAATATACTAATTGTTTAAATGCTGTTTACATCAGACAACAACGCCTTGTTCTCGCATCGTTTTTCACATAATTTCTCATATCGTTCCGACCAATGATACGATAGATTTGGAAAAAGATAGTTTCGTTGAAAATAGACGCTAAGAACCGCATCGGACAGTGGAAAAACGGCTTGATATATTGTATATGGACTAATCTGTCAATGTAACTTTCACATCGAGTAAAACCGAGTACCTTTCGAGAAGAGGAATCGCACCGACTCTTTCGTGGTATTGCTATCTAATTAAAAAGAAAAAGAAGAGAGACAAGAAGCAGGAAAAAGATAAAAGAAGAAAAAAGGGGAAAAGAAGGAAGAAAAGCAAACAATTCAATTAATGGAGATCGCTCCTTGCGATGCTGGCCATTCCCCCGAATTGCCGTAACGAAAACTGATTGCGTTTGGATCGAGCTCGCATAAGTCTAGTGGAATCGTTTATCCCGTAAGCGTAAGCCATCTACGTATCTGTTAAGAACAAATCTAAATTACTTAGATACTTCCACGTTTGATATCTCGGAATTGTTGTATCTTTTTCGATACGGGGAAATGCTCTCTGTCTCTTTCTTTTCTTTTTTTTCTACCTCTCTCTCTTTTTCTCGTTCCGTCTTAATTGAGTAATGTCCACATTGTACCTCTTGTGTAAACGACTGTTCATGGATATCGTATGAAGTATCAAAACGGTTGGACATCATCCATCGCGGAGAAACTTCGCAATTCAAGGTGAGACATTATCGTTGTTGCGAACTTGCCATCTTTCGTTCATTACGATTCGCTAAGAAAAAGAAAAACAAAGTAAAGTGTGTTTCGACCGTTTCAGTTAAAATTATTTCTCTTGCTTTTTAACGTTTTTTCTAATGTCTCTCTGGCTCGTTTTTATGTACAAATTTACACGTGCAATCGTATGCAACTAAATCGGTTGCAGCGTTACCATTCTTCGACAGTTGACGAACATCTATCTACGTATGCCGATTTAAAACATTCTATCCGCTCGATAGATCTTTCATTTCCATCGTGTCGTACAAATTTCTTGGTATCTAGATAGAACACCGTTTTTGCGATTTGTATACATTTTTTTTTTTTTTTTTTATCAAGATATTTTTGCATTTGTGCCCAAAATGGCACGAATCGATAAGCGATGTAACAAATGTAAACCCTTTCGCTTGTTGTTACGTCGTAACAGTATTTCGTTTATTTATGTATTTAGATTTCATATCGAATTACGAAACGGTTTAATTCCTTGTTTATTTGCAAACGATCGTGCATTTGTCAATCGACGTAATATATATATATATATATATATATGTATATACGTATATATGTATATATGTATATACGTATATATGTATATATGTATATACGTATATATGTATGTATGTATGTATGTATATATATATATATATATATATACACGTATGATTTGTTTACTAATTTTCAATAATGTATATTTGCAATAAAGCGTATTTTAATAAATAGAATCGGTAGACATGGTAGCTGTGATTGACATTGATTGGATTAATCCAATTTCGCATTACGATTTCGCATAAAATACATGAAAAGGATGTAGTCCAGAATTAAAATTTTTCATGTTCAAAAAGAAGACTCAAGACGCTTTGTATTTATATAATGTGGTGTCACACAGAGAGGAGATGGAGAATTCTGAAGAGCCAACAAGTTTGCAATCCATCTGTCATTTACACGCTTCGGAATTATTTCCAAAGCACGCGCATTTCGAATGCGAAGATCAAACGCTTACTGTTCCATTTACACTCTTGAGCGGGGAGTTCATTGTAGCGCTTGGACGTACGTCGGATGGAGTGTTGGCTCTTTCTAATTACAGACTCTATTTACAATTAAATCAAGCATGTTACAATATCCCATTGGGTTTGATAGAACAGCTAGAAGTTAAAGAGATCTTTTTCCTGCACATTGGTTGCAAAGATGCTCGTTCCCTAAGGTATGAAATTGCCTTATTTCATCGAAACTATCTCCTGCATGCTCTCGCCATTTTGATGTTAAAAATAATTTGACATTTTCAGTTGCGTCTTTGCCACGAACGAACACTGTTTGGAGTGGTTTAAACGATTACACAAAGTGACTTATCCACGAAAGAGTATAGAAGATATATTTGCTTTTGCATATTACGCTTGGTCCGTCGAGGAAGGCAAAGATAATTCCAAGCTGGGGAAAGATAGCACGTCGTACAATGCTACCTTTAATTCAGAAGTAAGTAACTCAAACTTAACAGGCATAAGCACGATACACGCAATTTAAGTATAATTTAATTCTTTCGCCGGTTTCTTAGGTAGAACGACTGAAATTTAATTTGCACGGTACATGGCGCATAAGTCAAATCAATAAAGATTACCGCATCTGTCCATCCTATCCGCCATTGCTTCTGGTACCTTCTTGCATTCCTGACGATAGTCTCGAGGTTGTAGCAAAGTTTAGAAGTTTTCGACGGATCCCTGCCGTTGTTTGGAGGTATTCAAAAAATACAGAAATAAAGAATCAAGAAGGGGAAAAAGATAATATTGCGTATTTTATCATCGTACGTCACATCCTTGTCTTTTATAATTTCAAAGGCACGTGAACAACGGCGCGGTAATAGCACGAAGCAGCCAGCCGGAAGTTGGATGGCTTGGTTGGCGGAGTCCGGATGACGAACAACTCTTAAAAGCCCTTTCCGATGCATGTTCCTACGATAAAGGTGAATCGACGATGATGGATTCATCTATCATCTATCCAGATAACGGCGATGACGGTGTTACATCGAATAAAACAAAAGTAGGAAAGGAAATGAAAGGAAATTCGAATTGCAGAAAGATTTGAAACCGATGATCTTTAGTAAATCAATCGCACGTTCTTTGCAGAAAGTTTTAATCGTGGACGCTAGATCGTATACAACCGCGGTAGCGAACAGGGCGCGTGGTGGTGGATGCGAATGTCCCGAATATTATCCCAGTTGCGATATACAATTCATGAATCTACCAAATATTCACTCAATACGAAAGAGTTTTCATGCCGTGAGACAGCTTTGTGCGTCGGATGCGGATCAACCCAAGTAAGTAAATATTCTCTTCGTTTACTTTACTATCTTTCTTCGTCTCACGTCGAACCAATATTACAATATTACTATTGCATATTACGATTGCAAGTGAAAGAATCGATCCAAAGATTTTCCATTTTTTTTCCTTTTTTCTTTTTTTCTTTTTTTCTTTTTTTCTTTTTTCTTTTTTCTTTTTTCTCTTTGCAATGTACAGTTGGCTCAGTCTTTTGGAAGGAACACGATGGTTACAACACATGTCTGGATTATTACGCGCTGCGGTAACCGTAGCATCGGCGATAGAAAGAGACGGTCGGCCAGTACTGGTGCATTGTAGCGACGGTTGGGATAGGACGCCTCAGATAGTCGCTTTAGCGCAGATTCTTCTCGATCCTTATTATCGAACTATGGAGGTATGCCAAAGGTACTACTTACTTTCTTTCTCGTCTATTATTTCCGATTGATAATCGTTCCGTTATTCCGTTTGATACTTGCTAGGGATTCCAAGTTTTATGCGAGAGAGAATGGTTAGACTTTGGACACAAATTTGCGGATCGTTGCGGTCAAACTGTCGGCTGCGAAGATCCGAACGAGCGATGTCCAGTATTTTTACAGTGGCTCGACTGCGTACATCAGTTGATTTTACAATTCAAATGCAGCTTTCAAATGTCTCCTGCGTACCTTGTAAGAAATTGAAAATTCCTGCATATCTGTTTCTTCGAAAAATCCAGTAGATTGACTCGTCTGATTGCCAAAAGGTCAATTCGTCGAAGGTAGGATCAAATCGTTAATCAGTTGTGGTCGATTTTAGGTGAAGCTCGCGCAGCACACGTATTCACAACTTTTCGGCACATTTCTATGCAACACGAAGCAAGAGAGGCTACAGTTAAGAATACGGGAGCGTACATTTTCGGTCTGGCGTTTTCTCAATTCCAATTCTTTTATAAATCATTTGTATTCGCCTTTAAAGAATCAAGTAAGAATCATTTCTTTTTATCAATCATTTCTTTAATCAAATGTGCGTGATATATTAATGATATATTAATTGCTACGCTGTTTGTTTTCGCATAAGTTTTGTTACATAATAAGCAACGACGATAGAAAGAGACGGCTGGCCGTCTCTTGTACTTTTGATTTCAAGCATTTATTTGAAATCAAAATACGTTGTGACGTTAGATACGTCTGACAAAGCGTTCGACAAAGAGTCAATATTTTATATTATTTTTTAGGTATTATGGCCAAGTTGTAACGTGCGCGATCTTGTTCTATGGTCCGAGGTATATTTAGGTTCTATGGAATCTCCTCTCGGTATCAGGGATGACAAACAAAGAGTGACGATGTTAGATATCGAGGGCGGTGAAAGCGAAGAACCACAGGGTCAAATGACTAAAACTCGTTCGTACGGCGATCTTATGCACACTCCCGACCATGCGGCCTATCTTCATCGCCGACTCAGCGATCCAAGCGCTTCGGTGGAAAAGTGATTATATTTATATTTGTTTAATGTTGGAAAGGGTGAACACTAACTGCGTTGTTGCGTTTGTTCTTTGTTCGATTCGTTTGTTCTTTGTCCGAGACAAAGAATCGAAAACGAGGAGAATGTTATACATTTCTAATTGCGTGCATCATGATTGCAGGAAATTCGACTCGTTGACACTCGATTCGGAAACAGGCGAGAAAGGAAAACACAATTGCACCGAGAATTGCATTATCGACGATACGGTAGAAAAAGACACGACGGAAAATCAGAATAAGACGCAAAATTGTACAACAGCGACGCAAACTTTGCTAAACGATTCGCCGGTCAATCCCTCGGTAGACAGTTCAACGGATACGCTAATACCCAGTAACGACTCCTTACTCGATATAAGTGACAAGGAAACGTAAGTATCGCCGCATATTTCGTCATTCATATTCTTGACATTCTTGCTATGGGACAAAGTAAAGCGAACGCAGTAAATTAATCAAGTAGATAGACTAAGTCTATCTAAGTAAAAATTTATTGCATATATTTGATTTATTTATTTGATTCCAAAGTGTCAATTTTGAAATTCAAAATGCCAAATAACACCAATCGACAATACGAATTCGATTCGCATGAAGCAACAAAAGTTTTTGTCAAGCAGCAAAACGCAGAAAAATTCGCCATCGGACGTTGTATCTCCGTGGATCGAGAGCAACGCGACCAGTCGAATTGTTTGTTCTTGCAATCGAAATTACAATCACAATCATAACGAGGGCAGTGACGTTAGTGACACCAGTGTACCGCAGATATCCAGAACACCTAGTAGCGTGTGTCCAGCTTCACCAACTTATCAAGATACAGTGCCAGATAATCCTGATAGATTGGACGATGTCGATGGTCTTCCAGTTATACATTGCGATGTTCAGACGCGTGTGCAACAAATAATCGTAGAACATAAGGTACCGTTCCCTTTCTTTTCCTTATTTCCTTTTTTCTCTTTTTCTTTTTTTCTTTTTTTCTTTTTTTCTTTTCATATGTTACATATCACTTTTCAGTTGAAGGAAGAAGCGTTAAGGAAGGAGTTACATACAACGAGAATGGCTCTGATCAAGCAAGTTTGTAATCACAATGCAGAGGTCGATCGTGTCGATGACATTGTGAGTTAACAATTAAAAATTATTCCATTCAGAATGGTGTTACGATGTAGAAAAAGAGTAAAGAAGAAGAAGGAGAGGGAAAAAAAGAGAAGAGAAAAGGAGGAAGAAAAAATAATATCGGAGATAATCGAAAAGAAAGAAAAGAGAGACGTCAGTTTAATTCAGGCGATCGTTTATTTCAGGGGTCATTACCAGATTCGATCGGAAGTACCGGCGATCACGGAGAATCATTACCTTCGGATATGTCGTGGGAAGCAGTGGAGGAATTGGGTCCTGCGCCTACTCTCTGGGTACCCGATCATGCGGTGAGTCGGTGTATGGGATGCGATACGGAATTTTGGCTGGGACGACGTAAGCATCATTGCAGGTACGCGGCATGTAGAAGAATGGCATTCGTACTCTCTTAATCATTGTTCAGCTAATACAACACCTGTACAACATAGTTACACGATACAGCCAAATGTAGAAAGAATATAAGAATATAATTTTACAACGAGTTATTTGCTCATTTATCGCAGATGCTGCGGTAAAATCTTCTGTGCGGATTGTTCCGAAAATTCGACACCACTACCTAGCGAACAACTGTATAATCCCGTGAGAGTTTGTAGCGAGTGTTTCTCCCGACTTCATCGGCACACAAGCCCCTGTCAGTGTAATGCTCGTCATCAGAGCAGAGGAGAAAACGACGCGGAGTCAAATTCTGAAAACTTGACCACTTGTCAAAGATCAAAAGGTTTGAACCTGACGAAAGACAATTGCTGCGATAATTTGCTGCAGGTTGCGCATCAGAAAGCACAACCTCCGGTTACAGCAGCCACCGTAAATTGAGAACATTCTCGCGCAGGCGACGAAGGAACAGTTCGTAGCACTCGGGTTCGTATCGTTCGGGTTCTCGACAATGCGAAAAGCGTATCCTTAACGCGATAAGTCAGTTGCGATACGTGTTCGCGCGTTTACCACTTGTGTCTGTGCGATGTATATCACACACACGCACGCACGCACGCACGCACGCACGCACGCACACACCACACACCACACACACCACACACCACACACACCACACACACAACACGCACAACACGCACACGCACACGCACAACACGCACACGCAAAGCACAGACGTACGTGTCGCGTGCGAGCTGATAGCTACCATCGTACAATTAGATGGATTTGGAGCGATCCAATATTTATTGCTAGAGTAATTATTTGTACGAAAAAGAATGCGTAGAGAGTGCATCGGAATAAGCGAGAGAAAACAAGTCAAGTATACGATAGGTTGTATATGCCTTGTACAATTTTACGTATACACATAAGCTATATACTGTAAGGTTACGTGTGATTCAACGAGATATATACAGGAGATACCTGCGGCTTCTTCGAACGAGACTATTCAAGTTTCCCTGTTTTTAGACGATCTTATTCCCTTCTCAGAGACGACACGATAAGACGAGGCCAAGGAACATTTGGATAGGCTGTGACTGACGTCTAGTTCTTCTAGACATCGTACGAGGTGCGCTTTTAATCAATTGTTGATCGATCGATCGCTCGATGAAACAATTCGTTATTATTATTAGTTGAATTACGAGTAACGATACGAGTAACCTGTATTTGTATATTACCGCTGTTCACGAGAATTGGTATATTAAATGTCATTATCGTAACGTGCGATTGTCTCTCTGTCACTCTCTGAACTTTTCTTCCTCTCTTGCTCAGTATTGTACCAGAATAACGAGGTTCGTTGTTACGGCTCCCGCAATCTAAATCATGTACGTGTACATGCACACATACACGATATAAACACAAGAATATATATGTATATGTATATGTATATGTATATATGTTTTACGTTACGTAAAACGTTAGTCGCGTAGAATGCATTTCATACTTTTTTCGTGCGAGTAATCGAGATAGGCTTACCGACGTTATCAAATTTCTGTCCACCGAAAAGAGTCCGCATGCCGAGAACTCGAGAGGTCGATGCAACAACTGAAGCGAAAATATTTCCAATTCTCGTCGGGTGTCTGGTTCGAAAGTAGCCGAGGAAAGTAACTGACTAACGAGAATTGCCGTTCTTTTCCCCTGAAAACACGAACACATTGCTGCACACTCTTTGCAAACTTGCATTTTTCTTTTCTTTTCTTCTCTCCTCTCCACTCCACTCCACTCCACTCGTTTCGTCTTTCTCTTACCTCTGTCACTGTGGAATAGCTAGGTTGAACGATTATTAGCATTCTGGTTATGTGAATGACACACCATCCAGCTTGTACGAATAGAAATATCCATTCGTGTTTTTCACTCGCTTTAGCTTGTAAGATTAGGAAATACGGCGTGATAATTAAGTGTAACAGACAAGTTACAGTGACGGCCAATAGTACAACTCCGAACGTAGTGTTTATGAGAGAGACTGCGTCGCAAAGCAAAGAGTGAACCATTATCAAATCAGATATACTACTACGGGATTTGCTTTCTGTAAGCGCACAGAGATAGGCAAAGTCAAATTAATCCATTCTCCTACCCATCGGTTAATTATTCAATTCATTAATTATTTACCAAGTTTGCAATCCATTTTCCGCGACAATCTGTAACTGCCCGATACGAGTTGCCTTTTTTTCGACGTGACGTTCCGTCTTTTCTTGCCTCCGTTGTCATTGTCTCCAGCTGCTGCTTGCATGGCTCAAACAGACAGAACACACGGTTTCCGTCGTTTGTCGTTTGTCGTTTGTCGTTTGTCGTTTGTCGTTTTTCGTTTTTCGATCGATGAAACAAAGATTAAAGATTAAGCAAAGATTACTAAGAAGAAGAGAAATCGGGGGAAAGATACACGCGAAATGTTTTACAACTGGCGGGGTAAGCAACCAGGAAATAGGTGATTTCCCTTGATCGAACGAAAAGATTGACTCGTAAGTCAGAAATATGGAGTAATATCCTTTTACGCGAAACTTTTCTCTTTTCTTTTGGAAAACTAAACTTGTTCGAACGTTCGAACGTTTGCTTTTACGAACGGTTTAATTTTATCAACCGTGTAATGTAATCACTATATCTCAAGCGAACGGATCTTACCGTTTACGTTTACGTTTACGTTTGCCTTTGCGTTTGCGTTTGCGTTTGCGTTTGTTATACTGCTATAGTGTTTCATAGTCAGAACATTGGTCAGAACATTGGTGGTACGAGATCAAATTTGTTTTATCGTACATGTTAAAAACGAGATTTATATTTATATTTATATTTATATTTATATTTATATTTATATTTATATTTCACACTGGTTGGGACAACCGGTAGTTTCTTACGTTGTATATGTTTTTGCATTTGTGAAAAATATACAAAAATATGTAAAAGCAAAGTAAAATATTCGTCGTGGCAGTGTGCGTATGGAACAAGTCTCTGATTAAGTTTCGTTTCTTCAATTATACGAACAAAAGTATAAATTTGTAGAAAAATCTACAGATCTGCAGTCTACCAACTAAAGTAGAGAGTTAAACAGACATAGATACGACTCGATGTACAGATGTACATACGCAACAGAATGCAAATATTAAGATATCGTGGTATATATTATAAAATTTTCTGCCTCGTTACGCGTATCAGTGTAGGACACAGTACGCTGTCTACCAGAATTCGATCGAACGAACATTTTTATTTTTGCGTAAATATTTTGTGTAAATATTCAGCCTTATATTCGGAAGTGAAATTTCCGAAATGGGAAAAAGTTATATTTCACATTTTCAACTTACCACGGTACCACCTTTGCTTACCTTTTTCAGAAAATTTCCGAAAATAACCGATCGCGTTATCGTTGCTGTTGTTACTCGCATGTAACAAACTCTTCAGATTATCGTTCAAGCGGACGAATCTTCGTCCCACGTTATACGTTGCCACAGTGTACTGGATTTCCGTGCAAATGATCACAGTGTACATCAAGTACAGAGGTGCATAGTTAATAGGGCCTTTGTCAGTTATCATTTTGTTCTCTGTTCTACCATTCCACGTGTAGAAGTCTATAATCGAGTTGAACCAAAGATAAGCGAGGCTGCATATCGTCAAACAAATCGTGAATCTTCGAGCTCTTTTCGGGCACGATACACCGATCTTTCCATCTATCTGAAGTGAAAATGAACACGGATACGGACACGGAAACTGTTTTTCAACCGTTAACGAAACGGCGAAGAAACGGCGAAGAAACTTGATTTGGCAAAATGATTCTTCACACCTCGATTAATTTGTTTATGACCAGTTGCAGGTATTTCCATCGGAAGGGAGAGCCAACGATGCAAACAACCGTTAAGCTCATTACCCCAAGCACGTCGCTACACGTCGCGATCACCGCTGTTTGAGATTTCAGTCTGGTACTGTGCTCCCAACCATCTTTCAGATCTCGCCACAAGCCCCAAATTTCAGCGCCCAGAAGCAACATCAGCACGCACAGGCTACAAAAAATAATACGCACCGCGTGCGTCGTTATTCCGTCGTAGATATTTCCAATAGCCAAACAAACTGTGCCGATCGTCGAAAGTCAAATAACTTTATCAACAACACGTTATGGTCCGCAGTCCAAAAAATATTCCGAGATGGAAAAAGTTACATGTACTATCCACAGCTGTGGATAGTAGTGTATAGTAGTGTGAGGTAGTTTATATTTATAGTTTATATTTAATTGCGTATTTCAAGAAATGACAACAGATGTTACATATACATATACATGTACATGTACATATACATATACATATACATGCGTCACATTCATATGTTCATATATTTATATAAATATCAGGCGATGAAATTGTCGAAATTCTCGGTTACGGTTTCCCGACAGCTAGATCTTTATTTTTTAACTTTTATATTTCATCATTAAACAGCCCGCCGACGTGATTGACGCAACTACACAACTGTAGTATATTGATACTCTACTCTATCTATCTACTTGCCTATCATACGCGCATTGTGCGCATTTTTATATCTAAAAGTTGAATTCTCTTCTCATCTGTGTGTTTCTCCTCCGCGTGTTTCATACGCGTTTCAGAAACGATCCAGCAAACGTGAAACTGATAAAGTTTTATTCGATTTTCCACCGAGGCAGCCTCTCGATATGATATTCAACCGTTTTTTTTATTCGTTCTTTCTCACCTGTAGACAAGGTCTACGATATTTAAACGAGCCCGGCATCCTTCGGAAGCGTGTACGTAAAATCTCACTGGCACTAAACCGCACAATTTACCAAGATAATATATAGGAAAGATTGCTCGGCGAAGATCGTCGCCATACGGAGCTTTTCGTTTTTCGTCCGTCCACTTCAACTCCATCTTCCAATTTTCCTCCATTTTCATCGATTTTCCAATTTAGTCGTATTATTTCATTTGATATATTTCCACTCCGTTCTCTGTTTCCACGCCTTTCTACGCGCGATCGATCGAATGCAAACAATAGAAACAAGCTTCTTTCGATATTACGATATTTTTACGTATGTTAAACGTATGTTAAATTACTTACTGAAATTACGTTTTTATTCTGTTTCATCGAGATAACATAATACAGACATCGCCGTTCCATCGCCGAAAATACATATTTTCGTTTGAAACTGTTCGTTTGAAAATTCTCTCTTAAATAGAAATCAAACAAAATTGGTTCGATATAAAAATGTAACAATCTCGGCACGGTAGCTCTCGTTGCAGTACCACTTGCGCTTCCCGTAGAAATAAATACATAATAATGCCAAATGATTTATTAAACTGTGTTGAGCGTGCGCGTGTGCGTGTGCGCGCGTGTGTCTTCACTGTGGAAGGAAATATATGTTTACTATCTGTTCGATGCGGCACAATCTCTCCTTCTCTCTGATTTTCACGATCGTTCAAAGGACTTTATTGTCAAGTATTATAGTATAGTCTCAACCGTATGCATTAATTCTTGTCAAATTGTTTGACAGGTAATCATCGTTGATACGTATCACGCTGATATGGACTTGGCCGAGAAACACATTTCTTTCTTCAGCATTTAACGTTATCATTGGTGCCGAGCGTTCGCAACAGGTGTTTTTACGAACGCACACGCTACGTACTGTACTGCTACTGTACTACACTGTGTAGTTATTGGAAACATGCGCGAGTACACTGCGAGAGAGGCAGAGGGAAAGGGAAAAAGAGACTTTAAACACATTTCCAAGTCTAGCACGTACCGATCATTTATCATCGCTAAACTACTAATTTATTTCAACTTTTATTAAATTGCAGTTCTTCGTTCGATCAAATGGAAATTAACGGAGATAGAAAAATGTTTGTCTGTTGTCTGTTGTCTGTTGTCACGTAGTTGGAAGACGCTACGAAATAGACGATCATCGTCGTGTGATCGAAGAAAAATAAGATCGTCTCGAATAAAAATAATTTGACGGAAGTTTCGCTTCGTCAAAGCGCTCCTTTCTTCGAATCAACAACGTTGACGAAACGTTGCGATTTACGATAAATAAACATTCGTAGCGTAATGGTATTCTGACACGACACGATGGTACACGATGTGGCGCGAAAATCATGGGAAAGAACATTCGCGTTGATAGTCGATCTATGTCGTATCGCGTTTATTTATCGATCTTTTTTCTTTTTACTTTTTACTTTTTATCGATTTAATGTCACGTTTTAATGTCTTTTTGTACAAATGTCCATCCAATGTGCGCTGTACACAGCATTCAGACGAACGCGAAGTGCATCGTGTCATCGTTAAGAACCCTTGAGAACTTAACTCGAGCGACGATCAGATCCAATCGATTGTTTTAAACATTTTACGACAAAACATCGTATCGTCTAACGTCGTATTCGTAATATATCACGCGATGATTACAACATGATTACAACCTGATTTTAAAGTTTCTTCCACTCTTCGTAATAATTATGCACTGGAATCAAGAGTGACAAATGGCAACTACTGGCAATTGGCGTCGTCCAACGTATGCGATTCCATAACCTATTGAGGTTAACCGAATGTTTTCGTCCGAGTGTTGAATTGTTCTTCACCTGATCGTACGTGTACGAGGTTCGTCTCGGTCTGTGTATTGATGTATTAATTATCCGACTGTTTTACGATTTGGAGATTTTTATATGATTTCGAGGTGAAGATAAGATAAGAAATGGAGCGCAACGAAGAAGATTGGTCGATAGAATGTTCCGACGACGAAAAGTACGAAGTGGATGGAAAAGTGAGTAAAAGATGGAGGAAGGAAACACTGATGGAGTAGTTTTGTTTGTTCAGTTCGTTCAGCTCTCTTCCTTTTTTATTCTTGCATTCGTTTAGAACGAATGGACTCTGAAACCTAACGACATATTAACATTGACCGAAGCCCTTGAAGCTAATAACAGAACTTTGGAATTGGAATGGAAGTGTCCAGGTAGAAGAGGTCCGTCTCCTGTTCCCACAAACATTCGACAGCAAGATAATGGCTCGCAGGAGTACAAGTAAATGTTACACGTACAGTGGCTTACGAAAGTACTTGAACACTCGTTGTAAAGGCTTTATGAATATATTTTTCATCGGGAATATATTTACTTGTATTATATATTCAATCCGTTCAATGTTGTTCTATATTCCATATTCCACTTTGTACGTATACGAAAATTATACGCGTAATATCATAATATAATATTTGTGAAAATTATCAAAGTGTTAGAGTAATCGATTATTCTGCACCATTGCGTTGGTGACGCGATTGACTTGGAATCGATTTAGCACGTTCGAGACGTTACATTATTCCGCATCGTAGTAATCTTTTCAAATTTCACGTATACGTGAAAAAGAAAGATTCAAAGCACAGACACCGAAAGGAAATATTCAACTTTAAGGGCTTGTAGAACTCAGGCTCCTAAGAGCCTAACTCAGCTTCTGTGCTTTTCAATCGATTTTTCAAAATCAACTTTCCTTATTTGTTTACGAGCCATTTGTTTGTCTCGTATATACACGAATGTAGTTTGTGTTGTCATCATCTTCACAGTGTTGTACCGGTTTCATTTGTTTCTTTGTTCAGGACAGAAGAAAAGTCAGACTTTGATTTCATGGATGAGATGTCGTCGCCGAGATTGCCAGTTCGTAGAACTGGAGAAAGCACTCCGAAAGGAAGCGCTAAGAAAAAAACTGCAAGTTTCAACGGTGTACTGTCCACCATGTTGCGACATCGTAGATTGGAACAACAGGAAATTAATTCAAGTCCAAAAAAGATCGAATCGCCTGTATCGAAAACACAGCCGACTTAATCGTTTCATCGATTTCCATGCCGTCGCGGTTCTGTATTTATAATGAATTGCGTATTATATGATTCAATACTTGTACAGTAATTAAAGTCTGTCGTGTTTAGTAATAAAAATTGTACATATATACGTATGTATTTAGTATTGAAAAAATTGTACTTTATATTCATACTGAACTGCGTAACTGAATAGATAGATAAATGTGACCTAAATTAGACAACGTGTCCTCTGCAATACTTCTACGATACTCGCGTACGAATATTACTTTAATTCAACAGTTAGACATGGTTAACCAGCGTATATTTATTTAACAGAAAGATGAACGAAATACGATGTACTTACTTGACGTGAGAAAATTGAGAGAGAGAGAGAGAGAGAGAGAGAGAGAGAAAATTGAAAAAGAGGAAAATAAAATACACGTAATTTCATGTCTTTGGCGCGTAGCCGGTCGTAGCCCACTCGGGAATCTCTTTAATGTTATGAATGAACACACCCCATGTAACAAAGTTAATGCAATTTACTATGAGACCATAAATGGAAGGACCGCAACCTCCCGTCATCAGCGATTTAGTCGGAAGACGTCCAACAACTGATACAATTGCATTCGGAGGCGTACCGACTGGTAATCGAAAAGAGAAGGAACACGATATAGTTGCTGGTACCATCAAATACATGGGATGCATCTCCATCGCAACGCACTGTATGACAAATAAGTAAACGTGTACCGATAAATTGGTGGGTGGTAGAGTATCGAATAATGGTGTTTCGTCCGAGTAACTCTTTACCATCTGTGCGATAACTGGTAAGGTGATGTTTGCGATTCCAACGTTTGAAGTAAACTCCGTAATAGTGCCAATAAAAAAACAAACAATCAGCATGATGAAAAAAGGAGGCAAGTACCGCAGCGGTACCAAAGTTTCACCGATCTTTCTTGCCAAACCGGAAGCCATGCTGCCCCTTGATATCGCGAATCCACCGCCCAAAAGGAACATCAAACTCCAAGGCATTTTCCTTTGGATAACGTCCCACGTGATTAAACCTTCCGAAGATTTGATGGGTCTTTCAGCAGCTACAAGAACAGAAGCGATAACATAGAGATAAACAACAAACAGACTGTATTACACGGAAAAGCCGTTGGTCATTTGTTGGTTTTTTTCCATACTTACGGTCTTTGCTCCAGCTACGAAGAAAATTAAAATCTTTCGGAATAAAAAACATCGTGATAGATACGAATATGACAGGCACTGAATCTCGAAGATCTCTGTGGATCGATCGAAGATACGCGGTGAATATGTATTTTCAACAATGGCGGCCGAATAAAAAGTACGTAAAGGAAATATCTTACATCTCCGTTATCACTTCGGACCAACCTCTTACGAAACCAGGTTTTCGAAATAGCCATAAAAATATGCAGACAAGAAAAAGACCGGCAACTGCGCCTTCGTGAAATCTAATGCCACCCAATTCTTTGTATCTTTGCTCTATCACCTTTAAACAGTTTTCAAAATGGTTCGATAAACGAATCGTTCGTTAGTTCTGTAGGTTAAATCTGTTAGGTCTGAGAAATCTGCAACTGCTCGTTACTTGATTCGTAACCATTTCTCCTTCGATTCCAATATCCGCCGTCCGTGCATCTTCACTGCGAGGTCTAAGGTAACCCATGTAAACTACCCGAAGATAGAACCATGTGAAAAAAGTATTAACGATCATTTGCGGTAACGAGGCGATCATCCACTGCGTGAAATTAATGCCTTCGGAATCGGGAAATATACTTTCGAAAATGCCCTTGAAAGTAAGGTTAGTACCGGTGCCTACGAGCGTTCCTGTACCTCCGAAGGTTGAACAGTACGCTGCAGCTAGCAGATAAGCTGTTGTTATCCTTGTCGGTTGCTGTTCCCTACGTACGATACGTAGCGTTAGAATCAGAAAATTATTATTTGCTTCTTTACTTTCTTCCTCTCTCCCTCCCTTTTTTCCTTCCTTACTTCCCACCCTTCCTTCCTTCCTTCCTTCCTTCCTTCCTTCCCTCCTTCCCTCCTTCCTTTTACATCTCTCATTTTATTCCTTAATTTTACACTTATTCATGTTTCGTTTACACTCATTTACGTATGTTATTTCATTTTATATCTTACGGCGGATCTAAAGATCCAGGAGGTGCCGGTAGTTCGTCAAAGACACGACAGTACCCAGCCTAAAAGGAACAAGAGAATGAAAATAGAGCCAGAGAATGAAGAGAAGAGAAGAGAAGAGAAGAGAAGAGAGAAAAAGGGGAATCAAGACGTCAGACCTGTTCTAATTCGTTTAAAACAGCAAATATGATCGGTACCATCATAGCGGTTGCTGCGGTATTCGAGACCCACATGGATATAAAAGCGGTTACGGCGCAAAGACCACCGAGTAATTTTCCATGAGTACAACCAACCGTTTTCATCACCCCAAGAGCGATTCGTAGATGTAAATTACTGTGTTCGATCGCGATGGCAAGAACTAGACCTCCTATGAACACCATTATAGTATCGTTCATGTAACAAGCACAAGTATCTGCTGTGCTTAACACTCCAAATGCTGGAAATAACACCACTGGAATTATCGAAGTAACCGCCATGGGAAAACATTCCGTGATCCAATATCCAGCCATGACCAATATGGCATAGGCGCATCTAGTTTCCTACGAAATAAATATCTGGTAATTAATCACAAAGAGCCATTTCCCGATTTCAGCGACCTACGGTTATTATTCGAAAATTATTCGGAATGCAAGCACACGATAATAAGCGTGTTTCTCAAATTGCGTCGCAAATATAAATTTACTCGTACAATATAAATTTGACGCAAATGTAAACTCTGTTCTATCAATTTAAACCACGATACCCTGTAATTGTAAACAAGAAGAGGAGGGATCAGGATCAGAGCCCAAATTACAGCAAACGATATTTTCCAATATATCTTGAGAAACCGCAGAGTGAGGATGAACTTTTCTCGCTTTGACAATGTTTCTTCTTCCTCTGACAGCATGTTGTTTCTTTATTTCTTTCGTTCCTCTCAGAGCAGGGATGTATTCGGTTAAATAGCAAATCCTGTCTACGCGCGTTTAATTTGTCAATTAAATTTAATTTGTCTCTCTTTTGTTATATTTATCAATTTTACGATTGTTCGTTTGTTTTTTTTCTTTTTTTTTTGCGACATAAATATTTTCTCAACTAACCTCTCTTCGCAAACGAAAATTTGACACGTAGCGAGTTTCGCTCAGCCTAGTGCAGCGACACCTACTTCCTATGCTCGGTCGTTCCGCCGAAAGGTACGTTTCCGGTGAATCAACAGCGCAAACTTTATTAAATATTAAACGCGAAAATAAGAGAGCGCAGCTTTTTAACAATTGCGGAGGAATTTATAACAGTCGTCGAGTTAGCTAGTTAGTTATTTAGTTAAGAGAATTTAGTTAGTTATAGAGTACGAGAAGAGAGTAGTTAAGATAATCCACCGCGATCAACTTCGTTTAACAATATATATTCGTTGAATGTACATGTATCATGTATCATACACTCGCTTCAAAAGAAAGTGCGAAATTTCTTTTCTCTTAAATTTCTTAACGGTGACGTTAATCAACTAATTTACCAGTTACCGTACCTACGATACTGAAAATATACTAGCGCCGCGTTGTGGTAAAACGGTGGAATTAGACCCTCTTCGTGATAAAATTAAAAAATTAAATTTGTTTTCGCCCGTAGGCGAAAGATTTAAGCTGTTGTCTAAGGAAACAAATTTAAAATAACGGACAACCTTTTCTAATATTGTTTCGATCTCCCAAGTAATCAATCATACGCAATTGGTACGAAGTAGCTTATTTTGACAGAGACACGCCGCCTATCGACACGCATGAGAACTAAAATATTGATCGACCATTAACCACGGCTAGACATTAGCCACTTTATTTATTTATTGAATGGCATTTTTGAACACTTTGACATTAGAAATTGCGAAAGAAGATTGCTAATTAACAGTCGCATCATCTCTTAGATCCTCAATTTTCTTCCTCCATTCTGTTTGATTGGCGAAATGACCGCGTCAAGAAGATTTTCAAAAATTTACACGATACGTAATTCGAAATCCTTTTTACATTAACGTTTAATCTCTCTCGTCGTCGAAAACTACGTGTCGAATTTGGCTCGAATCGAACTCGTTCGGGAACGTGTAAGTGAAAATGCCAGCTTTGGCTTCTGTATTCACATAACATACAGAAGTTAACCGCAAGTTAACGCGTGAAAAGAGTTTTATTATAATTTGTAACAACAACTTGACGCGATTAATTCTCTACAATTTCGCCGCCACGTGGCGCTAGTGTTCCGTGGCGCAATGTCCACGAATCGATTAGATTTTCATTCGAAAAGAAAAAGAAAAAAATTCACATTATTAATTTGTGACAACAATTACAATTGTAGTCTGCAGTCGTCTGTAATTGACTCTCAGCACATTCACGTTAGATGCCGTTGTCGAAGATGTGGGAGATGCGCGAATAAAAATTCGACTCATTGGTGCTATGATCGTGCTACCATGTCAAAATGAAGAATTTACACCATTTGCGTACAACTGATTATCGTGAAATAACAAATAACAGCGAAAGTTTCTTAGAACGAAAACTTTAACGTCATTCCTGGGCAATAAAAATTTTACATTTTTACGCGATTTATTATTCCCACTCTCACTCGTTCATTCACACGTGTATATATATGCGTATATTTGAACGAAGCTGTCGTTTCTCGTCACTTTCAATTCGAATCGAACAAAACAGAGTTATTTAGCAGGAGTCGAATATTATTATTTTGGAAATAATTCGATCTCTTCAGTCGAGTTTATTGATCTTTCACAGGCATTTCGCAAGTCTTAAGCGAAACGGAATGTATCAACATATTACGCTCAAGATTTCGAAGAAAGCTTAAATCAGCTCAAAGGCACTTTCGTTGGGCATTTTGCACATTTCCAACAACAATTTCGAACAACATATATACAACGATAGCATAGTACAGCAGTCAACAACAGTTTCGTAGTACAGCCTTCGTAGTATAGTAGTACTACTAAGATGTTCGAAGATACACTTACTGTTATTACATACTTGTATTCTCAATATATATGCAATGACATTTAATTAGTCTATTTAATTAATTGATCCATTAGTTGCGCGATCTTCGCAGTCAGTCACAGTCAGAGACAAATATTATTTTTATTTGATATTTGTTGCGTGATCTCGTACAAATCTCGTACGTGGCGCGCTGATCCGAGAGCCGCAATAACGCGCGAGAGAGGGCGTTAGCTCGAAGCCCTTTACACACTTTACACCCTTAACCCTGCTGTCCGCGTTCGTCGCATCAATGATAACTTGGACTCGAGGCAGGGTGCACGTTTTAATCTTAGAATTTCGAAAATATATCGTAAATACATCGTCGTAAATACATCGAGTGCGTTGAAACACGAACACAGAGACACACGAACAGGGGAACTGTTCCAAGTGTCAGGTAAGTCAATCGTACATTACACGCGCAGTGTGCATTTAATTTCCGTTCCGGTGTTTTATCTTCTGGGTTTTTATCGAGCTGCGCCGCGCATCCTTGGTGAAATGAATTATATTTATTTATTCCACGTATTCGTTTATTCCACGCGATTGCCAATTTTTTCTTTTTCTATCCTTATTCCTTCTACATCTGTCTCGTTCGTTTTTCTTTTATCTTTTACTTGATATTTTACTTGAACGTTGTTAGATCATCACCGCACGACTAATCGCAAGTATTGTGAATTTGTATCAAACGAAACGAAAGCGAAAGAAGAAACGACAGCAAACATTTTCACACGTGTCGTTTCATACGTGTTTCACGTGAAATTATCGATAGACGGGATATTATCTATCGACCAACGGAGAGATAGACACTTGTTTTACATTTATATCTATGAATATATTCTCGCGTCAATATACAGTAGTACCTACATTTTTCTTTTTACCTTCTACCATTCATTTCAGGTACTTGCGCATGTATTTGCACTTTTCTCGTTCTCGTTCTATCCGGCTTTTCTTTCAGATTCCAGTTCCCAGTGTTCGCTATTATTTCATTTCTATCTTTATCTTAGTTTAGATTTGACGTTACGCGCATTAACTGTATTCCGCTCGATGTATAATTTTACGTAAAATTATTATTCAAATTTCTGAAAATGTAAAATTTCTCAATATTTCTGTAAAATCGCAAATCCATAAAATTTCTATCAGATAACTTTTTCAATTGACTCGATCGATACTTGAGTAAGCGTTCCAGCGTTGATAACATTTTAAAGTACAGTTTGTAGAAAAACGTAGTTTTCTTTTCGCACGATCGCACAGTAGTCGTACGAAAGATGAACAAACGAATTGGGAGTGGGGGGGGGGGAGGGGAAGGGGAAAGGGAAGGGGGATGAATCGGTGGAAAAAGGAAAAGGGAAACTGAAAATGAAAGAGAGATCGAGCCAAACGAGCCTAGCGTTTGTAGCGATTCCTTTTCTATTTAGAATTTAGAGTAAAAAGACGATAGGATAAAAAAATGATGGAATAAAAAATGAAACGATTATGTTAGGCTTACAACTACTCTTGTATCTCTTTACTGCGATGCCTCTGTTACCGCAGAGTAAAACAGATGTGCTATATACTACGTAGTATAGATATAATTCCACGGCACGTTTATCGATAGCACACACAGTTGATAGTTTTTGCAGTGGTTGTCAAAAACTAACGAAAGAATAAAGAACGCCAGTGTCAGATGCTTCTTGGAAGGAATCGAACGAAACGAACGAAACGAACGTGGAACTTGTTCTCCAAAATTGTCGCAGGAGAAATTGAACTTTGCACTTGGGTGGCTAGGGTCTTGTACGTCGTTTGTAAGTAACAAAACGATTGCCGATCGAAATAAAAGACGAGGCGAAATGAGAATCGAAGTGGAGGCGAAGCTAGAGCAGAGGGTGAGAAGAGATTGGCGATGTTGGAGACTGAAGATGGGCGAGGGTGAGAGACACTGGCACCGACAGTCGAAAGACGGGCAATTACAGGCGGCCAACTACAGGGCCCTGAAAAAAGGAGAAAAAAGGAGAACACCAATTTACCCATACAGAGAGTAAAGAGAGTAACACAACGTCTGTACATGCACGTACGTACGTACGTACAATGTACAATGTACAATGTACAATGTACAATGTACGTACGTACAATGGCTGAAGGGACGGCGAGTGCCGCGATATCGATCCCACGCAATATCGCGGTTGTTCCTAGTTGTGTTTCCGCGGGCGCGGGCGTAGGCGTAGCGACGTCGAACGTGGCCACGAAGTGGTAGTGGTGGCGGTGGCGGTGGTGGTGGCAGCGGCGGCGAAGGTGGTGGCGACGAAGGTGATAGTGTCTTTTTTGCCGGTGGAAGAGCGTGACCGTTACTTTGTGCACCATTTTTGTAATCATTGGCCTTCGTGTCGTCGAGCACTCGTATGTACATCAGACTGCATTTCCACTCCAACAGAACGAACGATTTTCAAGATTCCGCAAGATAAATACGACAGTTGATTGAAAGTAATGGTTAACAGTGCCCCGCACGCTGTGTCCCGTTCACACTCTAAAATCAAACGAATCCGATAGGTATATATTTCAGATAATTTTAATTTTAATTCTATTCTTTCCGCGAAAAGGATAGATTATTATTATCATCATCATCATCATCATCATCATCATCATCATCATCATTATGTATCGAATATTCACTGGCCACTGGGGGATGAATGGGGCAAAGAAAAATGGGGCAGCAAACTACAGTGGCTCGTACAGTGAAGGTGTTTCAATACCATCATCGTCGTAACTCTTTATGGATTTATGGTGCATTACGCGCGTCGTATGAAATATTTTGAAATTTCACAGATCTCATCGTAACGAGACTCGACGACTATCACGATCGCGTTGGTGCATAGAAGTTGCGGGATCTGACTTACAATCAGTGCGAATAAAGGCACATTTTTTACACCACGTACATTTAGTGAAAAATAGCGCAAGTGTATTTTGCAAGGATGTGTGTGTGTGTGTGTGTGTGTGTGTGTGTGTATTTCGTGATAGCGTTTGAACGCTGCTCGATTCGGTCGATTCGTATTCGGTGGCATCGTATTTAACACTTGGCTACTGTATAGATTCATATAGGTACATTAATTTAATTGGCCGCTAAATACCCTACGTATTTGTTACGTGCATTAACGAAATTGTGTCGCATCTCGTTACAATTTTAATTTTAAATTTCGAGAAATATTTGATTTCGAGCACGTATACGTACAAGTATACGCGATATAGTACGTATTACAATAATTGGATACGTGAAAGTGCTTTCCTATGGAAAAGTTCACGTAGGTACTTCGCAATACTTGTCTCATACTTGTACGAGAAATGAAAATTCTCTAGCGTACTATAGCTATTGGATGAAATCAGATGGAAAATATGATAGAAAAGCAGCTTATCAACTGATAATATTTATCGTCTTGCAGATAATATTAACGAGCGTACGTACGTACGTCGTTCGATCCTCGGTGAAAATGTGGGGAAGAGCAAGTATGGCAGCTGTAATGGTTTTGCTTCTAACGTGTTTATGCACGTTGAACGTGGCCTACGCCAAAGGTTTCAATTTCGATTTTAATCTCAATTTTAATCCTTCGATCCACTCGATTCGTTCTTCGCTGATTTGTCAATTAATTAATTTCCTTTCCCTGTGAATGCAACGTAACGCAAGATTCCGAAACGAAGAATTCAGCGGTTTAAGAATAAACTTACCTAATTTTCAAATTTTTGAAGAAAATCAACGAGTCGTTTGATCGATTTTGCTAATTGCATAAATTACATGATTCATTCGTTGTTTAATTGAACGTTAGCATACAAATTAAACGTTACATTTAACGCGTACAATTGCATTACGTACATCGTGCATGTAGCAAGAGCAACCAACGAAATTTGCGCATTTTGCAGGAAGCGTCGCGGACTCTGCCTCGAGCGACACCGACGCGGAAAACATTTTTGAACGAGCAACTGCATGGTTATGGAGTCAACGAAACAAAGATGCCGGTTGGGGAAACGATACTCATCGAGTATTGCTAGTTCTTCGACTGGGCAATCTGTCGCGAGAAGATAACGTTGCGCCCGCGGCTCCTCTCGAATTGCAACTTAGCAGCAAACAGATGGAACTTGAAATAGTTTTGCTTCTATGGAGGTAGCTGTACATAGCTGTTTAGCGTTGTTTTTCGACTCGACTTAATCGTTGTAATAATACCGGTGAGAAAGCCTCTACTCGACGTAACCTTTTTTTCGACGTTCAACATCGAAAGGTTCACGTTCGAATCAACGAACAGAACACAGACTAGGTATATCGAGAATTGGGTATATCGAGAAGGGCGCAACCCCCCCTGGTTTCGCCAAGATCGGCATCGACTGTCGACGTCCGAGTAATTTCGCTACCTACCTTCAGCTTACTTAAGATTTACCTCGCTATTGATTGTCGACCAATCCAATGGCCAACGTACCGTGTGTGTGTGTGTGTGTGTGTGTACTACACACACGCACGCGCGCGCACGCACACACACACACACACTTGTACGACATGTACATCGCATAGCACAATAGCTCAACTTAACCAATCGTTCGCCAAACGATTACGATTACACAGTATCGTAGTTTAATCTTTATTCTTATTGAAACGTCGTTATACTCGGTCCAAGATACAATAACATATATTTTTCCATAGGCACAGAGAAGTTGGCTTTTCTCCCGTTCGCCTAGCGCGCTACACTCTTGCCTTAAATGCCATGT
This sequence comes from Tetragonula carbonaria, assembly GCA_032399595.1. Lineage (NCBI taxonomy): Eukaryota > Metazoa > Arthropoda > Insecta > Hymenoptera > Apidae > Tetragonula > Tetragonula carbonaria. The sequence goes on from JAUCRC010000016.1 coordinate 8,445,374, forward strand.
GCACGGATCCAAGGCAATTTCACGGTCACGATTTGATTGGAACGCTTCAACATCACGAACCACCGACCGATTATGAGTTTGCTCTTACCACGTTAGCTGCGTGCAACGCGCAAGCTCACGTACGAAAAAGGCAGATACGTCGATTGCTCGACATCGCGAACGCCGCTCAAGATCACAACGTCGGTAGATATCCGTCCATCTTCCGATCGATTCTGTTTCTGTTCGATTTTCGTGTCTCGTATCCCGCGCGGATCACCGTTGGTACTGCGCCATGTTATCTACACGATGCAGTATACTCGTATTCTCACGCGTACTCGCGTGTTCTCACGATATATATATATATATATATATATATATGTGTGTGTGTGTGTGTGTGTGTATATATATATATATATACACACACACACACGGCACTTTTACATCCGTGGCAGTAGCTTGTGCCCCAGCCCACGTACGAGTAAAAGAGCTGTAAACATACGTTGTAAAAAAACGTACATAAAACAACGTAACAATTGATTCGAGTTTGATTTTTTTCTTTCTTTGCGATGGTCTTGGATTTCAGCCAATCTTTCATCTCTTCGTCTTTCTCGGTTGTTAGATACCGTCGCGATGGTGATCTTGGCGTTAAAGTGCATCGTTCAGGATCACAGACATCGAAATCTCCATCATTTCGTGCGTAAACCATCGATCGGTTTAGCGCAACAGCAAAGACTCGATGGCAGTTTCGGAGATGTTCGGACAACGGCGTTGGTAATGCAAGCTCTCGAAGAAGCGGAGAACGAACCGGCCGACAATTGGAACAGATCGGCCGCTTTGGCGTGGTTAACCAGTCAGCAACGAGCCGATGGATCCTTCGCTGGCGACGTTCGCGTGACCGCCGAAGCGCTTCTTGGCGTGGCACCGCGTGGTTTGGCCAGCATCCGGACGCTCGACTGTGGGCAAGGGCTTGCCGAAACTTTACCACCGAGATTCGCTACAAACGGTAACGGTAAGCTCTTCTTCGTTCCATCCATCTCGCCGAGTCTCGTCCTACGCCGAGACTCGTCCAGTCCCGTACGCACGACTCATTCCCATTCCCCACACGGGAAATTCCCCTCTCAGTCTCAGTGAAAACAACGACAAACTTCCAATACTTCCCCCTTCCGTCTGAAGTAGCATCATCGTTTCACTACGCTTTTTACTTATTTATACGCTTTATATTTTACGTATTTTACGTATCTCTATTTCTCTATACTATCTGTCTATACTATTCTCTCCGTCGAGGGAAATTTAGAATAAAATTTATATAAAATTCAACAACGAACGGAGAAACGCTGTTTCACAGTCACGCACACGTGACTAACATGTTAATGGTTAATGGTTAATGTTGCAAACGTCGAACGGGATGTTGCAGAGCCAGCGGCGATCCTAGGCAATCGTAACGACAGTCTATCGATATCCGTCATTTCTGGGACCAGCGTGGCGACTAACGTTACCGTTGGCAGCAGCGGAACTAACAATGGTAGCAACGGCCAGAACGGAAACAGCGGAAACAATGGCAATAACGCGGCAAACGCGCTCAACGCGAGCAATGCGGATGGCGCGATCGTTACCGTTGCGACACCGGCCATGGTCAACGTTTCTTACACTCTGTGGGTCGGCAGCAACGTGAACGAGACGTACAGTTTGACAGTGACCGCGCCTAAGAACGAAACGTTTTACGAAGTGATGCTTCTAGCCGCTGAAATGTCACCGCATTTTCAATTTGTTGCATCCGAATGGCCGAACGGCCACTATGTTCACACGATAGCGGGTTACAAAGAGGAGCCAATGTCCTATCATTATTGGTTGCTGTATCGACTGACTACGCCACCCGATGCAGCCTCGCCACCGGGTAATCAACTGGTCGCGCCTGGAGGTACGCGCGAAATCCATCGAAAAAATGTCCTCTCGGGCGTCCTCTCCGTCTCTCCTTTCTCTCGATCGAGCGAGCGAACCACACACGAACAAACAATGATAAATTAAACGCTTTGACACGCTATGTACAAAGTTGCTATGTTTTTAAACCTTATCTTACTCTTCCATACGAGATTCGAGATACGCATCTCGACTCTACTAATCTAAACTACTAATCTAAAACGATAACGATCTTTCAGGTGTGGACGATCTGCAGATCAGCGAGGGAGATCACTATCTATTCTGGTATAAAAAGCTATGAGAAGCAGCAACAACTCGTCGACGTCCAATCGTTGTACCAAACGAGTAACCGAAGAAGGAAAAAGCGCGCAACTATCATGCGTGCGTAGAGAATTAATTAACGAGTGGACAGGAGAACGACGTGACGCGCGACTCGAGAGTATAAAGAGTAAACAGCAAAGAGTAAAGAGTAAAGAGTAAAGAGTAAAGAGTAAAGAGCAAAGAGCAAAGAGTAAAGAGTAAAGAGTAAAGAGTAAAGAGTAAAGAGTAAAGGCTAAAGAGGAAAGAGCAAAGGGCAAAGAGCAAAGAGCAAAGAACAAAGAGATTAAAGAGCAAAGAGCAAAGAGCAAAGAGCAAAGAGCAAAGAGCAAAGAGTAAAAATTGTTATCGTTATTCGTGCGAAAAAAGGGCTCACTTTATTCACTGCCTTTAATCGCTAAATACACGTACGATAACGTACGCGACATTTTCCTGGAACATGTTTATATCGTTCGTAGCTATAGGTTCGTATTATGTCATGTTCCTACGAGGATGTCGAGAAAAGTAGAGCTGGCAGTGATCGATTTTTTTGCAAACTAAAAACTCTGCTCCGAAAACTAAAGCGATTCAACGAATTGCCGACACGCGACATCGCTACTTCGCTGCTCTAATTGTAAATTATCGTGCCGATTCAACCGATTTGAATTGAACTGACGCGGTAGTCAAATTTACCGGGCAATAATTTGTTCGAATACCATGTACGAATCGTATCGTAACAACTTAACTTAAGCTAACAATAACATATTTTCTATGAAACTGCAATGCACAACCACGTTGTACCTACTTATATGATATGGCGATAACGTATAAATATCGATAAATAACGTATCGAGTGATACTTCGATAAATCCCATGTCCATGTTACGTACCAGTATATTAGTAATCTAAGCAATTTCTTGGTATCTTACGCTACGCGTATTGCTTTATAATCACCGAATTTCCTGTGCTACGAGGCTACGAGACGAAATGTCTGCTTACTAGGATAAATAAACGACACACGACGACGACGACGAATAAATATATGAAGATTTTCTCCAACGAAGGTAGGAAGGAAGGAACGAAGGAAGGAACGAAGGAACGAAGGAACGAAGGAACGAAGGATACATTTCGATCGACGGTTTTTCATAATTTTTTTGCCTAACGTTGTAATATACAGTTTTCTCAGTTTTTTGTTCTATGGAGTGAATAAAATGTCGAATTACAAATTGTACGTTGCGTTTTCTAATATCTCCTTGAACATATATATATTTATATATATATATATATATATATATATATATATATATATATAGCATTATATGTAAAGTTATATATAAAGTACATTATATATAAAGTATGCATTTATACGTGTACTTTCGGTGTACGACAGTGTAGGTTGTAAAATTTTCCTGGTTTTTAAGGTTCCACTCTCAAGGAATGTAAAACAGTACTCGATACGTTCTACTTTCAAACAGAATGGTTCTCCGAAAAACGGACCATTTTCCTATCACTTTCTGTTCCATCTTCCAATGTTTCCCATTTTTCCTTCTCTATCTCCGTCTCTCTCTCTCGTCTCTTCTTTATACAATGATACAATATGCCTGCTATATTTTTTCGTATTTCGTATATATTTCTCTCGTCTGGCGGATTAACAGTTGTCGGTCATATCCCGTAATCTGATCTCCCGATCAGTTCAGATTTGTTTCATGACAAATTATCGTATGTCTACGTACCAAATAAATATACCAATGAATATACGAAATGTGAATGTAAATCATGTAATGGAATCACGATAGACGGTTGTTTTACTCGTCGTTGTTATATTCTATACTATATTTTGAATTGATTCCATACATTTGCGTACATACGTTTGAACATGCGTTTCTGCGTGTTTCAAATTTCTTTCAAATTTCTTACACAAACCTCTACGGCGTAGTTGAACTGCGAACCGTTCGATCAGGCAATCGAAATTTTTAAGAATTCTTTTTACATCATCTATAAACAAGTATTGTTTCGTTTGCTAACAAATAGTAAAAAACGTAAGAGAACTACCACTACCAATGCCTGGAAATATGTTCGTCCGTCCGTTCGTTCGTTCGTTCGTGTTGAAGAACACAAGATGTCGATAAAATTAATGAGATTCTACTGTAAATCAATATTAATCTTTCGAATAAGATTTCTTTCATACGGCGTGGTGCTTCGTTTCCAACGAACGAACGAACGAACGATCTAAATCCAAAGTTCGTCGTAGTTGGTACACCCGAACTTGGTTCATCACCGATTCTGTGGTTGTTAAAGTAAGATCACTCTCAATTTTCAACATGTTACACGTATTCGGTAAAAATTGGAAAACGCAAATTCAACTTATATCAAAAATAGATTAACTATTAAAGTTGATAGTTATACGCACTTTTCACGATACAGGACACTAAAGATTCAAACGATTGAGAATTCTCTGATCCATGAGAAATATGCTGATCCATTACCCTTTGCCATTAATGCTAGGCCATTAATTAAAAACAGCAAAATATAAAAATCATAGACGCCTGATGCGTAAGGAAGCAAGTAAGTACGTACGTGTTGTATCGTGTACGCAGGTATTTGCCCAGTCCTAAAAGTGCTCCTTCGTATTTTCGAAATATTTCATCACGTATTTTTGATAAACGCGTAATCGACGTTCCGAACGTATAAAAAAATAGAAATTTTGAAAGAAAATCGGACCAAGTTTCGAAGAAGATTTCGAAGAGTAAGGAAAACAAGGAGAATTTACGTATCTGCTTGTTTGTTGTAATAATCTTGCAGAATCTTGCAAGAGTACGTTATAAAAGAATAGAATCGAATAGAATGGAAGCTCGGTATTCGAATTTGAACTTTTACAACTTGAAAACTTGTACAGATGAAAATTTTCCACAATTTCCCTCCGCGTCTCTACAATTACAAACCTCTGCAATTCGAATCACTCGTCACGATTTATTTGGTACGCACTTTACCGAGTCCGAGCACTTTAAAACAAGTCCGACTTTTGCAAGTCCAAGTTCGTACTTTGTACGTTTGTACGTTTGTACGTTTGTACGTTGCCTGTATCTACGTAGGTAAGTAGATCGATCCAACGGATCCAATGGCTCCGCGATCGTCAATCGTTTATACTTTAACAACGGCTAATATGGTAGAACGATGTAACCGAAGGAACAACCAAAAACGTCAGAATTTCAATTCTGACGTTTTTCATTTCGTTGTCCGAATTGTAAACTTTAACGATTTTCTTTGTAAATTCGTTCGTTAGAATCATTAGAGCCGTGTAAAATTAACAGAGCTCTAATTAAGGATCGAAAATTAAGGATCGACGTTGAGCAAAATCCTTTTGGTCAATCTCCGGGTTGTTAATTAATTCGACGAGATGGAATCTCGACAACCGAAGATTTCTTTCTCTTCCCTTGAAATTCGAGTTACCCCTGGATAACTGGGTAGCTTGCTTCATTCTCATCTTTTTCATTAAACTTTTTTACTTGATCGTGAAAAAATTTCACATATCAATTTCAATATCTCTCAAAAATTCGAAATTCGTCGTACGTACGTATTTCGACGGAGCTACCTACCTACCTATCTACCTACCGTCTTTAAGGTATTCTCCACTTTAAATCGCACACAGTATATAACGCGCGTTGTACGACTTTAACGAGTGCGGTTACGAGAAAGAAACCGTACGCGAAATTGTTAATCGGAAAAATAGAATATTTCCAATTCTCTTGAAAAATGATGACGTCTAAACAATGTCATATATATATATATATATATATATATATATAAAGTTTCTCATTACCGATACTCGAAAACTAACAATTTTCGCTCTTACGTACGTTAAGATTATGAAAATGATCACGGTTGATGCTTCGAGTAGAAATTTTAATTCAAATTCGTCGTACGTATCTAGGGAAACCAGGGACAGGGAAGAAATACTAAACGATACGATAATTAATCATACAACGCAGTATTTCGAGGTTTGAATGCAAAATGGCTACGATCGATCCATCGCACTGCCGACGAAATGATTTTGTAACAAGGTTCTCCCGACAGTTCCTCTCTCTCTCTCTCTCTCTCTCTCCCCCCCCCCCTTCTTCCTTCTTTCCCTGTCTTTCTATCCCACCTATATGACCACCGTTTCTGTTCGTTCTCTCTCGATCTCTGCTTTTCCTCCCTCTTCCTTTTCCTCGCCGTTTCTCTTTTCATCCGACGTTTGTTCGTCGGACGTCTGGTTCACGACCTCGTTCTATTCTTGCTGAAATTACGACGCTCCGTCGAGGCTGCTAAAGAGAAACTTGCCGCACTACTTATACTCGCGAGTGGAAACTGGTTGAGCATCGTGAAACACCGAAAGAAATCAGCTAATTACTCTAATGATCGAACGAGCTAACGAGCTCACCTCCGTTCCTCTTTCTCGTCTTTTCTTCCGTATTGATATAGAAAACGTTTTCCGTGAGAGAACGTTTTCCTATTTTTTCCTATCTTTTCTCTACTTCGATCGCAGTCGTTTGCAATCGTTTGTGTTTGCAATTTTTTTAACGACGAGATCAAGTTCAATACGTACGAATAAAGTAGCGTCCGAGGAGCGCGATGGTCGAACAAATTCCAATTGAATTCAGCATGGAAATAGTTGCCGACTATTACGTGGTAGCCGTGATAGCTGTGATAGCTGTGACAGCTGTGGTAGCAACTAGTCTGCTGATAAAAATATAAAAGATAAAGATACGTACGTGCGACGTATTGGTGGACACTTGCGTGTTTACTAATTAATAATTTGTTATTAACTCGCGAACGGTAAAACCTGTCGTTGGTCAATTTTCTAGTTTCACGATCTCGATCGAGAGGCGCAAATCGTATATAAATCGATAGAATTTAGATTATTAGAAAGAAAAGAAAAGGAGCGTAAAGAAGCGTCAAAGAGAAAAATTGAATTGTATTCTTGGCTTATTTTCGTACATATACACGCCAGGAAAATTCGAGAAAATCCAAGAAAAAGTAGAGGGAAAAATATTGAAAATAGAAGCGCAGAAGAGGTAGCGAGAGTAAGATCGAAGATGAAAGAAGAAAGTGGAAGTAGAGTGGGTAGACGGTTTCGAGGAGTAGGCTCTATATTTACCGCGGCAATAAGGCGGCGCGGGCGCGAGGCCGAGTGTCGTCAAGCCAGAGGTCGGAGGGGAAACGGCAGTAACGTGCGGGAACGTCGGAGCGCAGACCAGCCACCACGTCGTGGCTGCGAAGCGACGAGGTGCGGCGCGGCGCGGCGCGGTGCGACGTCGTCGGGACAATCGGTGTGGCCGTCGTTATCGTTAACGACTCACCATCCAATACCGTCGTCACTCTCTCCTATTTCTTTTCTCTTTTCTCCTCTCTCTCACTCACTCTCTCACTCTCACTCTCTCTCTCTCTCTCTCTTTTCTCTCCGTTCCTCTCTCTCTTCTTCCTCCTCTTTCTCCTCTTCTCTCTCTCTCCTCTCTTTTCACTTTTCTCGTTTCTATATCCTTTTCCTTCATCCCCTCACCCTTTTCCTCTCACTTTCCTAACGTATCGCACTCGTATCGTTCTACTCGAATCGCACGGTCATCCGACGACCGCTTAACCACCGAACCATTCACCTCTGTCTATATCCAACCATCCAGCCTTCCAACCAACATTTCCAACCACCCGACCACCCGACCACCTAGACGATCCGCCTAGACAATCATCGACCGTCTAAACTCCAAACTCCAAAACTCTGTTCGTACGCGTTCGTACGCCAGTAACTCGTCTATCGAATCTAAAATCTACGATCTACGTACGATTCTTCTACTCTCATCTACTCAATGTTCAACGACACGCCGTCAAATGCGCAGAAACTTGCGAAATTATTCGCGCGTTCGTAATCGAATCGTGTGCTTTCGTAATAGACCGTGCAATGTCTATTTAAACTCGATCGAGTTCGTTCTACACTATGGAACTACGAACGAACAATCGACGTGTGAAAACAAGTCGAAGATTCCTTCGATACGTTGAAATCCTATATTCTTTTCATCTATTTTTCCATCTATTACAATAACTTCCTCTCGCTCCTATTCGCTCCTATTTTTCTCTTTTCCTTCCTTTCTTTTCCTTCTTCTCTTCTCTTCTCTTCTCTTCTCTTCTCTTCTCTTCTCTTCTCTTCTCTTCCACTTCTCTTAGTATACATCTCCAATCGCCTTCAATACACCTTCAATCGATTGTTATCTCCGCCCCATTCCGTGTATGTGTTATCGCTCAGATCGCGAAACCGTGTTCCAATACTTTTGCGAGCCCGTGCTTATACACATTCTTTATACGAAATAAATATTCGATATTAACTGCTCGCATAGTTCGGAAAACGAATTTCCTCGACAGCAGCGACTCGCGCGTCTCAACGCGGGAATAATCGCGTCGATTCGCAGTTTGAATCGAAATCACCAAGATTCGCGAGTTTCTCGTTCGTTCGTGCGTTGTTAGCGCCGCGTCGCCGCCAACAAGCGCGTTGCTACGTCATATGGTGGCTCTATGATTCTCCCTGATTCTCCCTGATTCTCCCTGATTCTCCCTGATTCTCTCCGATTCTCTCCGTTCTGACTGAATTCGGCATTCCCTTGCCGATTCACGGTACGAGGCCTAGGCCACGCCACGAGGACCGCATCTAGCGTGACCTAGGCTGACGTGGCACCGTATCGTTTATCGTTTATCGTTTATCGTTTATCGGACAGACCCAAACTCTTGGAAGGGATCTACGCGACGTCTCACGTATCTAACATCGAACGCGGCAGGAACGAGGCTATTACGCGAGTGCGCATACATATCGTGCGCACGGCAAACGATCGACGATGTGCTCGCACGCGAGTCTCACTCACCGCCTATGAGTTTACGCTCGAGTGCGCGTGAGAAGAAAGACAAAGCGAGAAGATTACGAACGAAAAAAGAAAAATGCTGAAAGAAAGAGACGCGGCATAATTTTCATTTTTACGTACGGGTTGCTTACGCACGTACACGTTGAGCATTGTGAAATTAATTTTCTCGATAAAGTTGTTTCGTAACGTAGCTAATGCGGATGTAGCTAATGGATGTTAATTCCTTTACTCCGATACTTTGTGCACTGATGATACGTTGTGCGCGTAGATAGATAGATCCTCCATCCATTTTTCCATCCATTTTCCAACCATGTCGTCTTCAGATATATTCTTAACAGATATGTTCTCCGTTTACAGGTTGTAGAACAGATTGAACGAAGGGTTTCCATTCACTCACTGCCTGCTCGCTATATTACTTACGTTATTTACGTAATGAATTTGTCTATGACTTCCGGTAAATTCCGGTAAATTCGGAACTGTTAAATTCGTAGCGAATAAAAACACGCAGTTCATTTCTTATCAAGCAACTAAGAATTCTAAGCGGCCCGGCATGCGTTAGTTAATTTTAAAAGATTACACGTAGAAACAAACTGTTCTCTAAACAGGATGTACCAACATTCTCTCGCATCATCGAACAAAGAGACGAATATTTATATTCGAAACGAAATCAACGAGTTAAAGGTTCTCGATGTACTAATAAATTCTCTACTACCTACTGTATTAACCTACGCATTGTGTAACAACAAGTTTGACGAATTAGTTCTATTTGTCGTGAAATTAGAAGAACGTGAAAAGAAAAACGTTCAGAATCTGCAACTTGCTGCTTATCAACAGTTTGGCTAGTTGGCAAATTACTGTCCGAAAGAACCTCGAGGTCGATGAGAAAAGTAAAATAACGAAAAACGCGTAAAAAATGTAGGCGCAACGCGTACGCGTACGCAGTTGTACCCTTTAGTGGCACGTGTCGCGATATTACACGTTCTCGTCACCTTCGCATTTACCCGTTTTCAATGCGAAGCAATATCACAGAACGACCGTTCGAGTTACTCTCTGTTTCTCTTTTATTTTCGCTACTGTCTCGTCGTTCGATCAACCGATCGATCTTTTTTATATGCACATACGTAGTACGTACGCGAGCGTATATGCAGCGACTATTATTATTGATACTTAACCGCCGAGTGTTCCAAATTTTCACGTACACGTATGTTTCGCCAAGATAGAGGCGAATAAAAAAAATAAGACGAAAGGTGAAATAAAAAGAAGAAAGTAGAAAGCAAGGTTTCTTCCCTTGCCAGGCCTGTAGTAGACGTCGATTTCAAGCGGAGAATCGGTCCCAACGCTTATTAACAATGAGTTGCAAACCCCTTCGGATCAAAACCTGTTCTGCGAAAACCTTGAAAAATCCATCCTTCGTAATCCTATATCGTGCGGGTGAAACGAGAAAGAAAAAGAAGCAACTGAAACTAGTTGGCAGTTTTTTCGTTGCAGCCGAAAAACCAAAAGGTGAGTAGAAGCACTTTCGCCGGTGCGAAAGAAAGAACGAAAGAACGAAAGAACGAAAGAACGAAAGAACGAAAGAACGAAAGAACGAAAGAACGAAGGAGGGAAAGAAGGAAAGAAGAATAGAAAAAAAGTTGAGCGTGGCAACGACGAGACAGTGCACGTTAGAAACGTCTAACGAGAATCGAGCGATTCGAGTTACTGCAGCTGGCGAACCAGAGAGCTGACCAACTAGATAGGCTGCCTATCTACCACACCTAACCGAAGCCGCACACGCACGTTTTAGGGTAGACGTTAGAACCCACGGGCGGAAGCAAGGTATGCACGAGAATACACGGACGTGCCTAGAGGCCACTCCGCCGTGAAACTCACCTCTCTCCTCTTGCCTCTCTCCGCGGTGGCATCGTTACGAGGGCGTCGCGTTTACGGCGCGCGGCGTCGACGTT
>JAUCRC010000016.1:8461393-8479144 GCA_032399595.1 Tetragonula carbonaria
AAGTTTCTCATCGGTGTATCTCCTAATTTCTGTAGTAAATTCTCAATTTAGCAAGACGCTAAATTGGATCCGCCGATGACAGGTGTGCCTTTACGAGCAAAAGAGATGCGTGAAATAAAGGAGTTGAAGCGATAAGACTATAGGTAGAAGCTGGGTTAGAAGCTACGGTGAAAAGCAGCTCAAAGGTAATAGAGCGATGCAACGAGCAGACACCTCGCAATTTGGCTAATGGCTTCCCACTGATATCGCGGTGGCTCCAGATATTCGAATGAGCAACATACACCAGCTACTTTTCTCATTCTAACTCAAATTCCAACTATTCTCTTAGTTTCGTACGTACATGCGTACGTACTGCGATCCTACTTGTATAAACATATGTATATCTCTGTTTGTTACCAGCCGTTGTTATCCCTTCTTTCCATACTTGTTTCAACGACATGCTGATACGATAGCGACAGATAGCCTTGTTGTTACGATTAAATTTTCTAGAAAGATTTTTATCGATTTAATTTATCGAAGATCTTTAAACGTCCATGATATTGTCATTTCGATACAATTTGTAACCGATGATGACCGACGATAAAATATTACATCGTCTTGTTTATACGTTGTTCCATCGATAAATAATCATAATAATGGCTCGCAAGAATATTTCAGTGCTTATCACAGAAACATTTTTGTTAAAATTTATCATTTGTTCGTTAAAAGAATCCATATATATGTATAAAGATTTTGTACACTTTAAAACTGCAGGTAATCTGTCGAAATTAAATTCCTGAACTGAAATTAAATTCTTGAGAAATTTTTTATAGAAAAATACAATTGCGTTGAAAAAACCAAAATCAAAAACAAAGAATGCAACCGGATTCGATCATCGGTGTCGCGTCTAACGTCAGCTTAATGGACGACTCTTATCGTCAAATTCAATAATCTTATTTGAAAATCGTCGAAACGAAATAAACGAGTATAGAATGATTAAAAAGAAAAAAAGGAAAGAAAAATAAAAAAAATTTTCTCTCTTTAAAAAATTTGACCTAAATACGGAGGGGTGGGGGAAGGGGTGGACTCGCTTCGCTGGTTAGAAAGTCACGAATCAAGCAACGAGAATATCGTTCATGTTTGATTCTCTAGAGAATTCTTTCGCTAGTAGTTCGCGCAAGGGACCAAGTTAAAATCCGAAGGATCTCAAGAAGCAAGGGTCGATATGGCTACGAGAAGAACCGGAGAGAGAAGAAGCAAGAGGGTGGATGACGAGATCGCGGACGTCGGATTGCGGATTCCCGAGGGGACTCGACGGAAGAGAAGAACGGTTATTCGTTCGTTCATCTGTGTCCCCTTTCTTTCTTGCCTCGTGCCTCTGTGTACGCGTACAGGCTCGCTGTTACGAACAACGTAAAGAGCGAGTGATAAAGGAACTAAAACGAGAGGAAAGGTAGAGAGAGAGAGAGAGAGAGAGGAGGGTGTAAGTAGCCGTGAAGGGGAAAAGAAGGCAGTTAGTCCAGGGATGTGGCGAATGGCGATTACGGCTAGCTTAGACTAGGCCATAACTATCTTCTATCTCCAGAGTGTCTAGAGTCTAGACTCTAGAACGTGAAACCAGCACGTAGCAGTATTCCAACTCTTACGAGTTTCCAAGGCGACTGTATCGTGTGTTGCGTAAGGAAGCAAGGAACAAAGGATCGTGTGAAATTAAAAGTTCGATCTTGAAAAAGAGAAATACTGTTTTTCCAAGTATTTTATTTATTTACCTGCTATCGATAAAGAGTAAGAAAAACGATCATTATTTACAAAAATCGTACATCTCCTCGATTTCAATGATCTTAATATATAACAACGTTCTTGTTATCATTCCGAGTAATTACATTTTCTTTTATATAAATAGAAGCAACGTCCAATATTTCTACCGTATTTTGTAAGTTTCGATTCTGGTTTCGTTGATTTCGGTCAGCAGATTCGAGATGATGGAGAAAAAGAAAAGAATTGCGATCTACATGGAATTTTGTGACGATAATATAAAAAAGAGCACGTCTTATCGCTCTCGTTGATCGCACAAGCAACATTACGTAACGGATATGCCGAATTTTTCTTTCGCCGATAACGAATACGCGTCTATGGCAATAGCCTCGACGTAGTTGCAACCTTTAATGCTATCGGCGAAAATTTTCCACTGCATTATAAAATTCTACGATATGCAAGCTACACTCATTATTATTTCTTTTTCATTTATCATCGCGATTGAAAACGAAAATCTAATATCGAAATCGAAATACTTTAAAAGATATTTGCGTCTTTCAAATCAAGATTGTGGTTCAACAGTGGTTCATGTGGCGCAAATACTTTCGCGTGTCGATGTAACTGTGCGATAATTTTTGCGATATCATTTTAACATGCAAAGTCGGTATACCAAGTCTCCGACATGGTTGATACGTTGGATATGTTGGACGGTGCAGAGATGGGTGGTAGGTGATTCGGTCGGGGGTTGCTAGACTGGTGGTGGCGGTAACGCGATAAACGGATTAACGGCGAACTCGAACGGAGGTCGCAGTTTAGTAGTTGGGCATCGCAGTTCGAGGGATCAGCCTTCTGTCATCAGGAGACGTTCCAATAGGACGAATACTGCTGAACGATTACCACAATTTTAAGAAGAAGAAAAAGAAGAAGAAATAGAAGAAACACCTCTAATGAGAATCGAATTGCAGCTGATATCTATCTCGAGAGAAGAAAAATGTGAAATGTTCGACTTTGAAGCGTTGACAGATCAAACGAAACATTTTCTACTTGTCAATTTTTCAACTGTAGAAACATCGAAATACGAACGTATAATTATCTTTATAAAAAAGTCAAATCTTTCATTCATCGAAGCCAAGAGTTGTTGGTAACTCTAATATTCGTAGATTTCTGAAAAGATTTCTTGTATCGAGAGACGAGACAATTTGCTGTTTGCGTTATCTCCAATTATAGCTAATTACGTCTACTTTGTATGTAATTGTATTTACGAAAGTAAGAAAGCGTTATTTGACGATTATTTCACTTCGATAAAAATTAATTATCGGCGGGTGTGTATTAATTGTTTTTTTTTTTTTTTTTTTTTTAATTGGACTATAATGTTGCATCAATTACCTCAAGGTTATTTAATTTAATTAAAATGCGATTTAAACAATTGCGAATATGAAAAATAATTGCGAATGTCTGCGATTCTTTTATCTTTCAAAGTTTATTCCCCAAAAAGTAGAAAGATTGTGACAAATAACTTTAATTCGATTCGAGACGATAAATCGAAATATTTTGATAAAAGATATTTCAAGGTGAGCAGAGATTAATATTATCGATTAATATTTATTAATCGATAATATACTCGATTAATATACTCGATTAATATTATTTTCAAGAAAGCTACGGGTAAACGTTGAAATTTTTATGAAGTTTAATCGGACCGTTTCATTTGTCTCGTCGATCGATCTTGTATCGAAAATATTTTCTTTTCTTTGTCACTCTCTCTCTCTCTCTCTCTCTCTCTCTCTCTCTCTCTCTCCATATAATACATATTTCGGACTTGGAACACATTATCGAAGGAGAGTTGCCGGTAAATACGGGACAGAAGAATATCGGAGCTGAAGCAAGACGGGTTGACGCGGTATCACGTCGAGCCACGCCACGATCGCTCCTGTCGAGTTGAAACGACGTCGGGTCCCGCTAATGAGGACGTCCTTTCTTGCATACCGGATAACGTTTCGCCGCCGGGCGACGCCAGGCGACGCCGGGCGTCTCGAATTTCTCGTGTACGCCTCTTCTTCGTTTCGCTTGGCTCCTTCTCTTCTTCTGGGAACGATCAATGCCGAAGCCACCGGGCAAACTCGCTCTTTCCCTCCCCTGTCTTCGCCTCTCCCTTCCCTTCTCCTCTATCCTGCACCTTATCGCGAAAAGTACGTGGCACGTTGAGTTTGCTGTCGATCGATCGAGTTGTACTCGATGGAGACGACAGTTCCAAAGAGCGATGACGGAAGCGTCGAAAGAATCTTTCAGAAAACTATCACGCCTCGATGCGACTCTAGTTTTTAATTAGAAAAACGTCGGATGATAGATGCGGTGCATCGAGGCAAATAACACGTAAGTAAACAACACGTACATACGTACGTATTATTTATACATATTTATATATACAGGGAAATTTATATGTACAGGGATAAATAACAGAGATAAACAACAGGGATAAGCAATACGAAAAGTGTTCTTTGTGATATCACATCGAAGATACAAGAAATTCGGTTTGGAACCAAATTTTTAGCAAAAACGTGGAAGCTACGTGCATGCATGCATGCATGCATGTATGCACGCATACGCACATACGCATGTTTCTACCGCTTACAGCGTTTCAAAGTAGAAGAAACGATCGTATAATACTTTCCACGACGATAACAACGAGAGAAGAAATAGGTACGTCATCGTTTAATCGGCAGCGCTTTATCACGATCATTATCGTTTCGCGATTATTCGTCGCGCTAACGCTCCCTTCTTCTCGTTATCCACCTTTTCTCTATCCTTTACGTTCTTCCTAGTAAAATAGAAAGACAAAGACGAGGTAAAGACGACACACGTCTGACGACAGGCACACGTTGATGCGCGTACAAAACGCGTCCTTCTAAGTTTCACCTCGTCTCACTTACGTAGTCGCGTTTAAGAACTGAAACGAAAGCAAGCGATTTAACAGAGAGAGAGAGAGAGAGAGAGAGAGAGAGAGAGAGAGAGAGAGAGAGAGAGAGAGAGAAAAGAAAGGAGAATCCTCGATGTAAAGTGTTAGTGGCAACATCGGCAAAGTATACCTACCACGATGCATAGCGTTGTACGTGGCTCGAAGTGGTAAAGAACGACGGGATAACGGCGTGGTAACGGCTTGGCAATGGCGTGGTCATGGTACAGTGATTCGCATCGCGATTCCTCACACTACGAAAAAGTTTCGTAGAGTTTTTCTTCCTTATTCGTACGCGTACTTCTAGGTTTCGCGACTGCTTTCTCGCCGCTCGTTCCCTTCGCTTTTTTTCCACTTCAAGCTGCATCTTCGAGTCGAATTTTTTCACACCCCCGCATGTCTCTCGCAAAACAGAAGAGAATCCAAATAATCTCCACACTTTTCTCCCCACTTCTCTTTATTTTATTCCACGCCCCTCCCTCCCCCTCCCCTCTTCTTTCTCGTTTCTACCGTTTTCTTCCTTTCTCTCGATCGTTTAATTCTTTTATAACTTTCAATTTTACAATAGTGTCGTAGTTTTCGATCTATCGAACAAACGTCGTGTTTCTACCTACGGCTGAACGGAGTATAAAACTTTACGTGTCGCAGAAATTAAAAATCACGCATTTTACGTATTTTATGAAAAATCTTCAATCTCAGCGTAACAACGCTGTCGTAAAAAACTCTATAAATGAAGAATTATCAATTTTTACCTCATTTTTACCGCTGTGACGATCTTAGCGCATTAACTTAGCGTGTCCTTTCGATTTACGTACCTATACCTATACTCTCGCTCTAACGAATAGCGAGATATCCATCGAGGTACCCGGAGGAGTATAAAAACACGGAGAATTGAGAGGAATGAGTTTAAAAACAAAGACCTTGCCAAATTGATTTCAACTTTATTTTAATTTTATTACATTTACGTTTGCGATTAATGTCTGATTTGAAAAAAAAAGAAACAAACAAACAGTGAAAGAGTTAGAAACAACGATAAATTGCAAAACATCATAGCCCTTTTCCTTGGCTCTCGATTTATCGGAATCGTGTCTTCGTTGATCGTAATCGTGTCTGTTAATCGGTCTAATTACTCACAACTACAGAAACGTCATTTATCCAGTAAAAAATTATTATTAAAGAAGCGAGTATAAGCGAGTATGGCCTCTCCTGACCGGCATAATTGTTTCGATCGCGGAGACTAATTTGGAAACACGAAATATTAGAACCATTTAATTAGCTGTGTCAGTCACTGGACGAGCGCGTACAACGCAACATCAGTTTGTTGCGTTCGCTCATACGCAGAGTACAGAGAGAGAGAGAGAGAGAGAGAGAGAGAGAGAAGAGGTATGATGTCTACTTATATACGTAGGCAGAGGAAACGGCACGCCGGCACGGAGCGGTGCGGCGGTGGTGGTCGAGGGACGCGACAGGGTGGCACGCTGGCACGCAGGCAGCTTGACACGCACGCTCTCACGTACGAGCTCGTTCGCACGTACGTTGCTACGTTTGCGTGGGTAGAGAGAGGTTTCGCCGCGCGTGCCGACGACTATCTCCTCCAACCCTACTCACTGTGCCGACGCCTTACCACGGCGCGGCGTGTGCACACTTCCTCGCTCTCCACGTTTCCACACCCACCGCCGCGTCTCTCTTCTTTGCCGCTGCTACTCGCTGGTTCACTCTGTTTCTCCCCTCAAGCGCCACCGCTTCATCACAGCCGCCAATGCGCGCGCGTGTGCCCGCGTACGTACGTACGTACGTATATACCGGTTGGCTGTGGAGAGCACGCTTCACGGTCTCCACGGTCTCCACGGTCCATCCGTTCGACCGGTCGTTGGGATCGTTCCTTCTGCCTCCCTATAATCCATGAAGCGGCGGCCGCCGCCCGTCTCACACGCCTCACGCTACAGCTCGCGCTCCGCACGCCATCGCGCCGCACGCCGCACGCCGCACGCCGCACGCCGCACGCCGCACGCCGCACGCCGCACGCCGACACACGCCGCCACACGCCGCCAACATACACCCTCCCGCCGCATGCTGCCGTCCATCGTCGGCCGTGCGCCGCCTGCCGCCTGCCGCCTGCCGCCAGTCGCTCGTCACCCTCTGCCCACCGCCCGCCTCGAGGGCTCATCACCTCGACGAGCCGAACAGCACGGATCGAGCTTGTCCTGTGACGGCACTTGCTCCACTCCCTCGCGACCATCGCCGCCGCGCTACCACTTGCCTCGGTATACGGGCCACGCCGCGCGTTCTGTATTGCCACGCCACGCCACGCCACGCCACGCCGCACACCGCTGCATTTAGTCGCGCCTCTCCTCTCCTCTCCTCTCCTCTCCTCTCCTCTCCTCTCCTCTCCCGCCACGCCGCGCCGTCGCGTCGTTGCTGCCGCCTGCAGAGGCCACGCTGCGCGTCGCGTCGTGCTGGCTCGTGCCATGCCACCACCGACAACGAGCCATCACCCGCCCTCATCCCTCTCAACCACCCCTACCATCACCTTTCTTCGGCAACTCGTCGTAATTTCCTACGCCACGGCGTTATCCTCGTCTATATCCAGTCACACGCACACGACCTGCTGCCGCTGCCGTTACCATCGCCGCCTTTCCGTTTGCAGCGTGCCACAGCGAGCTATCAGGAACGAGCGAGACAGACGAACAAAATATAAAAAAAGGGAAAGTGAGGCGAAACCAAGTAGACGGACGGACAGACGGATAGCAGCAGATTAAAGGTCATACTGGACCAGTAACCAGATGTTCGCTCGTTGCGTTTGATATCGAAAACTTGCTTCTTTCCTACATTTCGTACATTCCGTGCGACAAACGGAGGTGACGAAATGTACCTACGTACATTCTTCTCCTAAAATTATTCACGTTATTCGAGAAATTTTGATTTTTCATTCGACTGGGATGGAACCACAATTCTAAGAATTCTTTCAATCAGACAGGTTATTCGTAATTCGAGACTAAATACTAAAGGCTCGTGACAATTCCCAATGTTGTTGTTCTTTTCGCGATAAACAGAATACATATCTGCGCTATATTATATCTTTATTTTTACAAAAGTGGTATCGTGGTTTTTAACGGTGGAAAAAAAAGAAAAGCAAAGAAAAAAAACAAAAAAAAAAAAGGAAAAAAGGAAGAAAAGAAAAGGCAAGGCAAGGAAAGAAAAGAAAATGTAAAAACAATCAAAATTGGTTGCTGTTTTAACGACGCATCACGGTTGTTAGATGGTAAGCGACATGGAGAAAAAGAGAAAAAGGAGATCAAGGTAGGTCGCGTGCAACTAGCAACTCGCTAGAAATGACAAAAAGAGAGAAAGATCGGGATGACAGAGAGAGAGAGAGAGAGAGAGAGAGAGAGGGAGAGGGAGAGGGAGAGAGAGAGAGAGAGAGAGAGAGGGATAGCCGCAGGCAAGGGCGCGCGTGAGCGGACAAGCGAACCTCATCCTCTCTTTCTGCCCCTTGACGGCAGCGGTTCTGGCAAGCAGCCACCATCCAACCCCCGCCACACGCACGACCCAACCGCGGCGCGAACCTCTGTGCGGCTCCCGGCTTCTCGCCCACGACCCACGACCCACGACTCACACACGCGCGAATCTTGCTGAAGAGCCGCTAGCTACCGCTCGTCGATTCGCAGTTCGTCACCGTTGCCCGTCCAGTAAGGACGGAGCCGAGTTTCTCGATGTAAACCAACAGGGAAAACACAAACAAAGCCAACTCGATAAATACTTTTCGATAAATCGAATCTTTTCGTCGCGAGTTCTTGGCCAATTTCTGTACAGTTAAAAACATGATACGAAGGAAATTGGATCTCTTCACGGCGAAAAGTAGTGTCGCGAAGAAGCACGGATATCGAGTAATATACGATTGTCACTGTTTTCTTTCGTAAATCGTAACTGTGTGTGGTTTCCGAAGATTTTCAACATTTTCTCATGGAAAGTCACGTTGGAATCCGCTGCGACCATGCGAATAGATTATCGTACGATCGAAAGTCTGTCATTGCAAGTGTGTCGTATAAGAAACCACGTGGTGATTCAAAATGTGTTCTTGTCTTCGGTGGAAACTTTGAAACAGTCTAATAAAAGTTCAGTGATCGCGCGCGCGTGTCTCGCTAGACTGCATGAAAAACGCGTGATATCGTCGGATTATATTAGGAATTACGGTGAAACTCTCGAAACAGAGTAAGATACGACGTGGGAGTTGGCAGCTGACGACGACGCACGCATACGTGTTTACGTTGTGACTAATGGAATTGCTTGGGAAAGCTTTCGATACGATAGATTGATGCTAAAAGAAAGCGCACAAGGATGATAATCGAGAGTTACGGATTAGTGTCAACAGTGTTGGAATTCAATGAAAAGAGTACATTTGTGTCAGCGTGTTGCCGCGTAACTTCTTAGAACGCGAGATGCTGAGTGTCTCAGTCGCGTCCAGTCGATTACTTTGGACGCTGAAATCCATTTTGTCACTGACACCAACACCGACACCGACACCGGCATCGACACCGACACCGACACCGACACCGACACAGACACCGACACCGACACCGACACCGACACCGACACCGACTCCGACTCCGTCACCGACACCGACTCCGACACTGTTACTGTCGCCGTCGTCATCGTCGTCGGTGTCGTCGTCGTCGTCGTCGTCGTCGTCGTCGTCGTCGCCGCCGCTACCGTCGTTGGCCCCGTCGTCGGTGTCGTTGTCGTCGTCGTCGACTTCGGGGCGGCCGCCGTCGTTGTCATCTTTGTCACTATCCTTCTGGCCATCATCGACGTCCTCGTGGTCCTTGTTATCGCCATCGTCATTATCGTCATTGTTGCTGTTATTCTCCTCCTTGTTGTTAGCATCGATACCAGTTTTCTCGTTATCAGCGTTCCCATTGTTCTCGTCACAGCGGAGGGCCCGCGTGGCCTGCTAAGATGACCGCTCGTCTTCATTCGTTGAGACATCAAGAAAAGAAATCGGCTGGCAACACTCATAGACATTATCATCATCATCATCATCATCATCATCATCAGTCGTCGCAACATCAACAGAGCGTGCATCAAGGACCGAGTCCAGCGGCCAGCCCTAGTCCTAGTCTCAGCCCAAGTCCTAAACTTTCGGATGGTCGTCGAGTAAGGAAATCTTCATTTCAACGCGATTCTTTTCCTTTCTTTTTCCTCGTCGCTTTGGTACGTTTCATCGATCGTTGATTAGTCGTTTCCAACGATGAGCTAATATTTACACACATACGTACTACGTCGCTGCGTTTTTTACTTTTGTCGCAAAAATTATAATTATTACGTAATTACGTATAAATTCCGTGTCTATCGCGACATTATTTTCCCAATTATTTCCACATCACACGACAGGTGATCAGGTTCGTCAGGTTGTCTCGATCGAATTGCATATTTACACGTTTGAAAAAGCGCGGGTATGTCAATGATCTTGAACATGTGTTTGCGTTTATCATGGATGCCGCTACGTTCGTAAGTAAAAAGTAAAAGATAGACGAATGTAATAACAATCGTAGCATTACAATTACTGGCGTCGTTCGATATTAACGATTATTTTAGGAACGTGCAATGTACATACATACTCTCGCACGTCGTCCGACAACGTCAGAAATGGAAATTACAACGCGTTCAAAGTTACAGTCTTTCGTTACGGTTAATTTTTAAATTTTCAGAATAATTTCGCAACGATGTTCGTAATTTTCAGTAGCGATATAAAAATCCGCATCGGAATGCGGATACTCGTGCGACAAATTCACTTTTTCTTTCTTTCGTAAACCGAAGCGAAGTTTGTATCGCCTGTTCCACACGCACGCGCGCGCGCACGCACACGCACACACTTACTCACTTGTCTTCTTGTTTTCTGTATTATCCGCGTTTCGTATAAAAACTTGCACTTGCACTAAAATTTCCCACGACACGCCCGAAAGGTATAAATTACACAACGTGTAACGTCTAATACCTAACACCTAATTGTTTGTTACATCATCGTAGTAAATCATCATTATCGTTAAAAAAACGTTACGCTCGTAACGAAGCGAGGAATTCAATCGATTTCTTCGATCGATCATCTTGTATCACTCGCGACGATTTTCCTTTATCTCCATTGTCTTTTTTTTTTCTACTTTGTCCAATTTTAACGAAAGAAAGAAATGCTACTTTTTCTTTCAGTACCGTAACGCTCTTATTTTTTACTTAGACGCTTTTATTTGCATCACGATACGTAGTTTATGCATATGTATTATACGGAGTAAGAAAAATGGGTAGCCATTCCAGAGGAAGAAGGGAGAGAATAGATATATCGCTAGGCGAATGTCTTTAGAGACGTACACGTGGTTACACGTATAACTCGATATTGTATCATTCTACCAACGGTATGGTTATCTTTCAGGCTAACAAACCACTAATGGAAAAACGACGGCGAGCCAGAATCAACCAGTCGTTGGCGGCGCTAAAAGCGCTCATCCTTGACAGCGCCCGGTTGGAGAACACGAAGCACAGCAAACTCGAGAAAGCTGACATTTTAGAGTTAACGGTTCGACATTTGCAAAGGCAAAGATCCCTTGCTCAGCCTGGTTTGTCAAGATACAAGGCTGGCTATCAAGATTGCTCCAGAGAGGTACGTTTCGTTTATCGCAAAAGGCGATAGCCTTATTTATTATTAATTAACGTAACTACCACTGTAACTACCAACGATTAAAAATATATCGGGAACAAAGCTCACATCGGAAAAGTTAAAATACGACCAAGGAAGAAGTATAGTTTCGCGGTATAGTTTCTTTATATTATATTTCCGTGTACGCTGGAGAATCCATGTTTCTATTTATCACGTACATTTTCAGTGAAATTATCGACAGACAGATGGATATTTCATTTCCATGTCGCCATACTTTTACACTTTTTGATATCTCGTTTTTTCCCTACGTTTCCTCATACGTACTCACGCACGCACGCACGCTCGTATACGAATATACGTACGTCAGCCAAGCACGATGCGATCGGTCTTTCGCCACTTGTTTTCTCACAAAACGATAGATAAATCGCGTCTCGAATCGAAAACGATGAATCGACGTCGAATTCGAATTTACGTTGCATCAGCCGCGACGGTAAAAGTCTAAGAAATCTCTCGCAACGCGAGAG
Source organism: Tetragonula carbonaria (assembly GCA_032399595.1). NCBI lineage: Eukaryota > Metazoa > Arthropoda > Insecta > Hymenoptera > Apidae > Tetragonula > Tetragonula carbonaria. The sequence goes on from JAUCRC010000016.1 coordinate 8,473,254, forward strand.
TTAACGCGAGTATTCGAGAGAGTTAATGCGAGTATTTGAAAAGAAAAAGAGACAATCGGCCATCGATGAATTGACAATCGATGAATTCAGATAGAAAAAAAACCGTAAAAAAAGACAGACGACAAATTTTAATCGAACGTGTAACGAACGATGACGATGACGACGACGACGACGATGACGATGACGATGACGATGACGATGACGATGACGATGACGTATCTGCAATAACTAAAGTTCGTTCTGTTCGTACAACGATAGTACAAGATACGTACGACGTACGAAATGGAACGGTGATTCGACCGATAGCGAATGAAAGAGGAACTTCGAAGAAAGCTAGGAACTTGATACTGTGATTTTTCGTTGCAGGTAAGTCGGTATCTCGATGCTCCGGACATAATCACGGGGAACACGACACCGATAGACCCCGCGATGAAACAAAGGCTACTGCGGCATTTGGACAGTTGCGTGTCGGAATTAGACTTGGATCTGGGTTCGAGGCCGGATAGCGGATTAGGCAGCAGTCCCGGAAGCGTGACGGATCGAGTGACAGGTTCGGCAAGTCCCGGTCCGTTGGAGCATCACGTGCCATCGAGCGCGCACTGTAGTACAACTTTGAACCATCCGGTCGGCTTGATAAAAGCCGAAATCCCGGACAGTATCGAGCCGACTCGACCGGACAGTAGTACTACCGCCGGCGATGAAAACAACAATAATAGCAACAGCAGTAGCAACGGCAACGGCAACGGCAACGGCAACAGCAACAGCCGGCCAACTTCTGCTTTTGGTCAAGTTAACCCGGCGACCAACCTCGATTCTCATCATCATCCACCTCCGCCTCCTCCGCCCGCCGGTATATCGGTTATCGATCAGGCGTCAACCAGTTCGCAACAAAACCCAAACATGCTGTCGGTCGTGCAAGTGATACCATCCAGACTGCCCGACGGTCAAGTAGTTTTTCTTCTTCCCAGTCATTACGTACAGCTCGCAGCTGCGGCTGCGGCGAACGGTATCAGTATCGGGCCGAATCCACCGACGGCCATATGGGCCGCCACCAATATGTCTTTTCTCAAAGCGACGGATAAATTGGCCGCGAAACGACCGCACGAGGACACGATGGCACAGGAATGGCAGGACGCGGCGACCGTTGCCGTAAACGCTGCTGCTGCTGCTGCTGCTGTTGCCGCTACTGTTGCCGCTGCCGCTACGTCCGGCAACGCTTCTGTTTCCGCTTCCATTTCCGCTTCCGCCCCCGTTTCTACCTTTGCCACCAATGCCACGATCGGTTCGGCCATTGGTTCAGCCAAGCCGAATAGCAAGAGTCCGCGGGTCGAGCAGCAGCAACAACAGCAACAACAACAACAACAACAACAACAACAACAACAACTACCGGAACAACCGCTCGACTTTACAACTACCTCGAAGAAACCAAAATCTAGCTCGAGAACCTCGACGTTGCCAGCCGTCGGTAACGTCGGTAACGTCGATCACGATCACGATCACCATCACCATCACCATCATCATCATCATCATCATCATCTTCAGCAGCAGCAGCAACATCAACAACAACAACAACAATTCGTAGGTCGTTCGGCTACGGAATCAGCGATTCCACCGCACTCGGAAGACAGACCGTCCAGTCGCGCGAGTAGCGAGCTCGTTACGGGAATTCGTTCGCCTTCGCCTCTTCCTCAGCAATCCGCGAAAGACGAGGAAGGAATGTGGAGGCCTTGGTAGAGATCGATCACGCTCGTCGTCTGCTCGACCGTCGTTCCGTATCAAAAAAAATCCATCTGTCTACGAAAATACCAGGCGAATAACACGTACATGCCTATCCCATCGATCGTACAGCACGGTTGGACCGATGGAACCAGAATATTTTCTACATGTAAAATAAGACACGAGATATATAAAAGAATACGCGCGATATATCGTATATATTTTCCGAATGGCGAGTGGAGTGGAAACGAGTCTGTCTTTGGTCCGTCGTCGTCGTTGTCGTTGATCGTCGTCGCGTCGTCGAATCGCCAACAACATCGAACAGACTTCGCGGACGAGGCTTCGTGACAAAGGCCAGCACGATTACACTCACCATTACACCGCGCGTACACTGTGCGTAATCGACAAAGAAAGAAACAAACAATTGGCACGTTGATCCGTGAGAAGTAATTATTTGCTTTGGCATCGGTGTCCCGACAGATAAAAAAGAATGCACTTGCTACTTGGATGTACGAATTGTCGTAGCAGCGGTTTATTTCAACACTGTCGTTCGTCGTTCGTCGTTCGTTTAGCGCAAGGAGTGCCGAGGAGGTCGAGGAGAAGCGCAAACAAAAAAAAAAAAAAAAAAGAAAAAAAAAAGAGAGAGAGAGAAAAGGACACATGGCGTTAAATATATACCGGCATATTACGGGGATTTGAAAAAACGTTACCTGCGTTACGAAACGTTTAGATGTAACGGCATATGCGCGCATGGTACGGTACATGTATATGAGAAAGTAAATCCAACACGTTGTAAGATTCGAGTTTCGACGCAAACGGTTTCGCGTTATATAGTACTTTTATTCCGCCGTCGTGTACATAACCCCGATTGGAATTACAATTAATGCCAGATATAGATTTATTTTGATGTTAACTAGGTGTATACGCGTACGAGACACGTAGAGAGAACGAAGCGGAAATGAATGAGTGGAAATGAATCTGCGTAATGTGCGCGCTAATGAGAAGACGTCAGTTCACGTTCTAGATGAATCGCAGTTTTTCATCCGATCTACTTCCGTAATTGCTACGTTGAGATTCGAGAATCTTCTCGTTCAATGTACTTAGACATCGGTCAATATAAATATCCATACTGACGAGTTATCGACGTTTTCCTCGCTACCTGTTCTCGTTCAAATCTAGCCTCGAGAAGAGATTCATTCATGCCATTGGGCAGACAGGACAGTGGATAAAAGAAACGGAAGGAAAAAATGGAAAAAATTGAAGACTTCGCGATAATTTAAACGTAATCAGCCATCGTTTTGATCGCATTTAGCAGTCTGCCGTTAAAAACGGAGTAAAATTCTGAAAAATTGATCGAAAGAAAACAGAAAAAAAAAAAGAAAAATAATTTTCATTGAAAGAACTGAGAAACAAAAATACGTAGGAATCGAAAGCAACCTAACCTACGAGGTACGTGTATATCTCAACTGTGAAAGAAATATTTATTTCCGCTTAATACTAACCTTCGAACGGTGAACTCGTTCGAACTCGTTCGAGTAGAAAAGGAGAATAATTGTACCATAACGAAATAAATATACATAAACCTAACGAAAATGTAACAACAATGGTACAACGTAGATTCGATCCCAAATTCCAACGTAGCTTCCGCGAAACATTACGTTCAAAGAGTGTTTCGGTCCGTTAAATTTTTTTTCTCAGCACTTGCTTCGTCGACTTTACAATTTATACGGATCACACAACGGAAACGTCAAACGTCCGAAACGAACGACGCAATTTTTTTAAAATCGACGAGTTATTCCTCTTAGTTTTTCTCGATGCGATTGACTCGTTTTGTAGATACGATGATCGATAAACGACAAAGTCATCGTACTACGAAGGAAAGTTTATACTTTATTTTAACGTTTACACAATACAGAGTATAACGGATGAATTACAACTGTTTATTAATTTCTTAACAACTGTTGCACATCTTCTTGGAAATTTGTTTGTAACCACTTGGTAACCAATCATTTGTCGTATCTCCGTGGTAACTTTTTATTAATAATTAACATTGAACGGATGTCGCCACGCTGGTCCCGACACGCTGGCGACATCTATGAGTTGGGTTTAGAAGTCGTAAAGCGTGACGGGCGGATGGTAAGTTATAAAGTGTATATCGACGAATGGTAAGTGGTAAGTGGTAAGTGGTAAAGCGTATATCGACGAATGGTACAAAATGGTTACAGGGTAAGTGTACATCGATAGATGGTAAGTCGTCGAACACCGTGTCGATCAATAATTTCAACAACTCGTTCGGCTCGAATAATTAGCTAATTTAGCTGGTTCCGCTAATTTTCCCAATTCAACGGCCAGCCCTGGAACATCGTCGTCGTCTTCTTCGAATTCCTCTAAAAAGCAGCGATCTTCCTCTAAAAATCGCGGTGTCATATTCCCGAGTGTGAAGAACAAACCAAGTCCGGCGAGTTCAACCTTTACCTTTACCACCGACAAGGACGTAAAGAGGTAAAGAAAATGCAATTTTCCACTGGTACAACACTCGTAATCAGTAGCGACTCGTCAGCGAAGAATGTTGTCGTTGACGTTGTCGTTGAACGTTCGGTTCAACTACTGTAAAACTCGTTACAGGGCTATTCGTGCGTCGATTTGTTAAACGCAGGCATGAGAAACAGCGGCGTTTAACCGCTTATCTTCAAATTCGCGGAACGACTTATCATATCGGTGGTTCCTGAAAATTTATTGCGAACGAGACATCGCCGAAGGTGGTTGGACGGTAAGGTGGTTCTTTCGTCGAAAAAAGCATCGATCTCGGAATCGATTCGTCGATACGTCAACGATCTCGTTCACGCGACGTTGTCGCGTTTCGTTCGTTTTGCACACGCGCAACAGGTCAGGAAAGGTTCTTCGTTCAAAGAAGAGACGATTTCGGAGAAGCGAGAGAAAATTTCAATCGCGATTGGGCCGACTACAAGAACGATTTCGGCGATCCTGCTCGAGAGTTTTTTTTGGCTTGGCAACGAGAACATGTCGAAGAACAACGAGAAGATTACGCGCTCAGAGTGGATTTCGAAGATTTCGAAGGTAAGAAAAGTCAAAAGATCACAGTTTCTCCAACCGGATTTCTAATTTCGAGTTTGTTCGTCCATCGTTTCCATCTTCTTCCGACGAACGTGTAAATTATCTTTTCCAGATACTTCTTTACGCGCAATATTCTCACTTGTTCAGTTTGAACTACTCGGAAGGAGAGTCAATCGCAAATTGGAGATCGACGGCTACGAAGGAAACGCCGGTGACTCGTTGAACGATCCTTGGTACGGTTCGAAAAACAGTCCACGTACAACAGGTACAACAGGTACTTGTCGTGTACTTTTTCTTTTTCGTTCGTCGCAAAGAGCGAACCGTTTCGAAGAGTGGAGGTATAACCTCGTCTGTGATTTCAACGTCCAGCCGATACGTGGCGTGCGATTGGCGCTAGCGTTCGAATCGCTTTAATGATCTCATCTGCAAAAATGATCGATCAGGCGGATCAATTTCCGAATTTTTTTAGCTACGTCGTCGGCGTTTTTTCAGCTTTCTTCCTGTATCTCGCAATGTAACGTACAATGTATATACATACATACATACATACATACATACATACATACATACATACATACATACATACATACATACATATATATATATATATATATATATATATATATATATATATTACGTGCAAGTATAAGTGATCAATCAGACCGTGCGAAACGTGCAATGCATTTTTTCGTCACATACGCAAAGATTTCTCTCTCTTTCAAGATCCATCTTTCCTCGTATTTTGCCGAATCGATTTCAAGCAGTTTTTCCCCACGCTAGCATTTTCGTCGCGTCGAGGTTTTCGTTTTCGCTTAGATTCTCAGCGGTAAATTCTTCGAATTTCGAATCCAAAGCGGTTTCAGCGAGTACAGAGATTTCGAATACTAGAAAGTTTGCGCGACAATTTGTTTACGAGTAAAAGACACACGTACGAGCTACGAACGAGACGAGTGAATTACGTTCGCCGGTACGTCCGAGTCGGTCCTTCTTCCCCTTCTTGCGATCAACGCGGGATCGACGTTCCAATTCCGTTGTACATAGAATTCCCAGCGATAGTAGAAACGTAAACATACGGCGAAAACTGTCTCCCATTGATTTCT